>BGPR01008395.1:38150-64025 GCA_013235015.1 Araneus ventricosus | reverse complement strand
AGCTACGTGCTCGCTTCTAATTTTTGTTGCTTCATGTATATTGGCGTCGTCTGTTTTGCATCTAAGATTTCGGCAGAGAGTGTTAGGGTTAACACACTCTCTAGTACTTTTTGATATTTTAAGGATTGTGCATTTTGATTCATCAAAATGATTCATATATTGATTTTGGACGGGATTCAGGCCACAAAGGGTATAATTTTGATTTATAATCTTACCCTTGACAGAAAATCTTGTCCAATTTTGGAATCTTTATGGTGAGTGGTCTTTGATAAAGTTCACCATTCGATTCCTTTTTCATTTCTTCCTTTTTGAACAATTTTTACTTTCGAAATTCATTTTTATATATTTTTATGTGTTTTAAATATTATCGTTTCAACCTTCTGTTGATGCAACAATTTGAGGCTGTTGCTTTCTTACGATTAAAGATGTATTGTCATTGTTCTTGTCTAAATTTGCTGTTTTTTTGTCTTTACGTTTTTCTTTCTTTTTGTTTCATTTTAAATTTTGTTTAGTTTATCTAATTTTGCTTCTGTATTATATTATAAATAGCTGCATTTGCGCCTTTATATATAATACTATGAATTTTTATTGTTTAATTAATTTAATTAATTATAAATTTGTTAATGTATTACTGTCATATTATTCTTAACAAGCATAAGTTTCTTAAACAAAGAAATTGAACAAATTCCATTCCATGTTGGTGTGGTGTGAAAGTTCCAAAGCAAGACCAAAAATAAATCTTGGTTCTTGCTTTAAAAAATACGGATATTTTATACGTGTTTTTAAAAACTATCTTTACTGTGCTTAATCAAAGGAGAGAAAATATTCTCCTAAAAAAAATTCTAATGGAACAGTGCCACTTCGATTCGGCGCAACCCGATTCAAAGTAATTCCTTATAAAGCTGACAATTAGACGCAAAAATATGGCATAAATAGACATAGATAAAACATCTAAACAGAAACAAACTCATTTAGTTTAAACTTCAAATTAAGAAAACAAACAAAAAAATCGTCGTTTGAAATTAAAAGAACTTTTTTAGAGTTTCTTAATGCATCTGAAATGGGCTTTCTGGAGGAACCTTTTGCGATAAAAATTGAAAGTAACAAGCTAATAAACATTGCTAAATTCTACTAAAAAGTTCCAGAAACTAATTAGTTAATAGTGAACTGGTGACTCCAAAATTCAACTGTCCAAAAATTCACAAGAAAGAAGGTCTTGAAAGTTTCTCCAATGATAGACAATGATCATGTATAACTAAATTTCCTAAAAATCTGGCACATGAGTAAAAAGCCTTCATGTTCAGTACCTCATGGAATAAAAAAATTTCTGTACCTAATTTTTGGTAATATATGGTCAACTTACAACAAAAAGCCATCTCAACTGAACTAATTTTGAAATTGAAGCTTAGTTTTAGTCTTTAAAATTGAAAATCATGACTATCAAACTCTAAAGTACATTTATTTAATTTTTAAGTAGAGAAGAAAATGATTGAATTTCAGCTCAAAATATAGCAAGTTTTTGCATCGAATTACATCGTCAATGAATGACTTGATTTTACCTCATTCATTTTAAAATATGATAAATCGTTGAACATACGATATAAGGGTATGAAAGGTTCAGAGGTTAATTTTGAACTCATTATATATACATGCTAATTTTTAAAAAATTTGTTTAGGAAATATATAATTAGTTCAATTTTTTATTGAGACACTTTTTTTTCCCAAAATGGCATGTACTTGTTTTTCATAATAAAATTGCTCCTTATAACATCTAAATCTAATCGTAAAATCCGTTTACAAATTAAATTTTATTATGAAATTAGTAACATAGTATACTGTGCAGTGAAAAATTTATTTTCAATTATTAAACTAGAAGGATAAAAAAGTTTATCAAACTCAATAATTTATTCCTACTTAAAATAATGCTGTATAGTTTAAAATAAAACAGGCAAAAGCCTCTTCCCCCCCTTTTTTTGAAGAAATCTTAATATAAATAAAATTCATTGTGGGTATGTATGTTCCACATCTCCTAAACCACTGGAAGGATTTGAACTAAACTTTGCACACTTATTATTTAAGACAAGAGAAAGATTTGAAAAGTCGATGACCTGTCAACTTTTCAAAGAGCAAAAATTAATTATCCATCCAGTTAATTAGTAATTAACTAGAATTTTACTTTCTCAATGATACCAATTTCATATAGGTGAAATTTGTCCTTAAATTTTTAAAAAATTTATAAAAAGTAATCGAATAAATGCAGACGATTTTGAGATAAAGCAAATTTATAGATACTCTGTTGCTAGGCAAAGGTGAGACTTTGAACTGATCTACCTTTATTTTCTTATATTTTGTCAGTCAGCTTTTAGAAGCCCCAAATTTAACTAAAATTTTACATAGTTAAAAACTAAGCATGATTATGACGTTTTTCCTCGATATATTTCAAAATATCTCACAAAAACTATTTTTACACCGTATTAAAGTTTTTAAAAAATTTATTTTCAGTGGCAGGAATTTCATTTCCGTTCATAAAGCAGAAAATTATGTTATTACAATGTATGTGTGGTGTATGAACTCATTTTTAAGAGAAAGCGATACATGCTTACAGTTTACAAGCAACTATTTAGATTTAGGTATCATCAATAAATTATTCTAACAAAACACAAAAAGCCCTTACACTGTCGTAAAGTAAGTAGGAAAATATGTCATTACTAGCAGATAACCTGGCGTTACTCGGGATCCATATTTTTTTTCATATCATCACAAAATATTAATAAAAATATGTTCTGCAAAATATAACATCAAAAAACAAAAAGTGAGAAAAATACAAGAAAATGATTTTCGATGTTTAATAATTAAAACAGCTGTAGCATAGTATTGCGTCCCGCGCATTGTTTGCAAAACAAAGGCTCTTCCGAAAATTAAAAAAAAAATTCTAAAATCAGGAACGTTACCCAAAAGCTTTAAATTACTCTTATTAGAATGGGGAAGTTTTGCCTTTTACACTGAAACACGTTTACGTTTCTAGGATGAGAATGCATGCAGAAAATATGCCAAAGATGCCTGAATTTAAGACATAAAATTAAATAAATAAAAAATATAATTCGAATTTAAAAAAATATATTATGGCGTTAGCTCCCTTTTGTGCTAATGTATGAATGTGCCAAGTTTAGTTCCGGTCAGTCCAACGGTCTGGAAGTGCTTAAAGAACAAAAAAAAAAAAAAATACATACTGCAAAAAAAAACATGCTCTCATATATATGAATATCCTGAGAGAAGAAATTTGTTTGGCTACAATTTATTATAACAATGTCATTAAAATAATTTAAATATACGAATAGGGGATTTCTTCTTTTTTTATTGTTGCCCAAAAGTTGGCCTAGATTGGACTATTTAAATTAATGCGATTATTATCTTGAGCTACAGGAATAGCTCAGAGAGCAGATATCGCCTGTAGTACTCATAAATTTGAAGTGGGACAAGTCAAAGGAAAAAAGAAACCTTAATTGGACCGATGACACAGTTTGTTAAGCTAATTTTTTTTCCTACTTTAAAATGTATTTTCATAAAAAAATAATAACTTTTTCTGAACATAAATACAAAAAAATTATACTACTTGTACTAATATCTCATGGATTAAAAAATTACTGCACCTAATTTCCGGTAAGATTGAGTCAACTTGCAGCAGAAAATCATTTCAACTGAATTAACTTGGAAATGACGCTTAGTTTTAAAGTTGAAATAAAAACTGTTAAATTCCAAAGTATATTTATTTAAGTACAGAAGAAAGTGATTGAATTTCAGCTCACAAGATAGCATGTATGATCTAAGAGTATGAAAGGTTAAGGGGTTAGTTTATGAACTCATAAATACATGCTAATTTGTTTAAATTTAGTTTAGGAAATACACAATCAGTTAATTTTTTTTTATTTATACGCTTTTTTTTCTTTCAAAATGACATATTCTTGTTCTTTATAATAAACTTTCTAATTAGAATCTTTAAATCTAATCGTAAAATACGTTTACAACTTGAATTTTTCAAAGTAATTAATAATATAGTATATCGTTCAGCGAAAAATTTAATTTCAATTATTAACCTAGAAGGGTAGAAACAAAAGAGTTCAATCAGATATTAAAAAAATAGGATATTTATGCAAAATATAATAGTAGAGAAATTGTTTTTATTTATGTTGGCAATATCTGGGGATATGTGCATACACTGCACATTTCAAAACTTTAGGCTTGAATTATTTCATATTTTTCTGATTTAGAATTCGGATACACTTTTAAAAAGTAAATAACTCACACACACTAATGACCCATAATGATATTCCCAACTTAAATACTTAATAAAGAAGTTTTCGTAATTAAAAAGCTATTTATAATTATGAGAAAAATTTAAACAATACTATCTGAACGTTTTAAGTATAATTCAAGATGCAGAATTTAATGCAACATATATGAACGTTTCGTACATCGAAACCTTTTCAGAGAGCGTGAGTACTTTTCTCTTTATTTTCGATTTCATGCGACAACTTTCCGTCTCGTACTTGTTATAGTAATAAAGAAAATATTCGTCCGTGCTTAAAAATTTGTATCGGTACACGGGAACTCGAATATATGTCGAACATTTATTGAAGAAAATGTCATGTTTTTTCGGGGTTTAAAACAGAAATAATTTGGCAAGAAAAACTGATTCTTGAAAATGTATTAGACAAGTTCAGGATAATTTTTTGAAGGTATTGAAAAACCAAGGGTTCTAATTTTTATAATTTCAAAAGCTAATATTGGATTTTATTTCTTATAAAAAGGAGTAATTCATTTAAAGGATTTCGGCAATATATTTTTTTGTTTTGTTTTAGCTAAGAATCCTTGCTTTAATATTGCAAAAATGCTCTGAGTAATTTTTCATGTATTTCTTATGGCTTTAAAAGTAAACGTCAACCTAATGAAACACAGTATTTGATTCAATTAATCTGATTTTGGCATAATAATATTTATATCAAGAAAAGTAAAATTGCGCTCTCGAGACAATAACGATGAAATACATCAAATTTTAAAGATAACATTTAAAATATCTCAAAAATAGTAGTAGAACCCCTCTAATCCGAATTAATTGGGACCGGTACGAAATTCGGATAAAAATAGAAAAGAAAAAGATGTGTGTTAAAAAAGAATGTAAGTTATAAATACTCAGTACTAATATCTCTTGAATTCTTTTATTCAAAAGCAATAGAAAGATATTATGTCATGCATAATATTGCTTCCACGTCGAGAATAACATCACTTCGTCAGACAAATCTGTCACCCCAAAAGATCGTTAATGTTAATGTGTATGTGATGTGTTAATGTTACGTGTTTTTATTAAATGTAAATGTGATCCTTGAATTATTGCATTAGTTTCTTCAATGTGTACAAAATCATCCATGCTGAAAAAGTACTTCTTTGTTTTTAGTATGTATACTTAAATCTTTTTCAGGTAATCTTCAATTACATATAATTTTCGAAAATAAAATCGGTTCGGATTAACCGGAATTTCGGATTAGCGGGGCTCTACTGTGCTTGTAATTGGATGCCCAAATTTCTTATATGATGTTATTAACATATATGTATAAAATCATAAATGGAGCATCCTACTCAATTCCGAAAAAGAAAGCTCTTTACATTATAACTTGGATTTTTTCTTGCGAAATTCGAAGGAAACTCATATAAAATTCTTGCTTTCTTTTAATCTTTTGTAATTTACTAAGCTTATCTATATAAGTAAAATTGAAATTCAGAAATAATTTTACGCTATAGAAGTTCCAACTACTGACTAGATTTCATTCAAATTTTGTTCACGAATACTCTGAAAGATACGGAAAGTTTTAGGTAAGGTTTCGTGACAATTAATTAATTAGATATTTATAGTAATTAAAAACAATCCTTTCCATACATAGAAAAGATCCTATCTTTATTGTTGCAGTTCCGGTTAAATGAAAATATTATATATAGGGGAGATTCGGCAAATATGTCCGGCTCTTACATTGGATTGGTATCATCAAGTCTAATTCCGTAAAACAAGAAATTATGTTGTAGCAATTGCTCGGGACTCATATTTTTCATATCATCACAGAATATTAATAAAATAGGTTCTGCGAATAAGACACCAAAAGACAAAAAAGAGAGAGAGAGAAAACGATTTGTTTCGATATGTATAAAAATTAAAACCTGAAGCATAATATTGCGCCATGGTCTACGCGCTTCATTTGCAAAGCAAAAGCGTTTACGAAAACTTTTAAAAATTGCTAAAAATTAGGAAAGTCGCGCAGAAGTTTACCCTTATGAGAACAGGAAAATTTTGTACTTTACAATGATATAAAAATCCCGGTTCGACGATGAAAATAAATGCAGAAAATAGGCAAAAGATGCCTGAATTTACCACTTAAAATTAAATAAATAAAAATCTGATTTGAATTTTTAAAAATATTAGCTGCCCTAACGCCTTTTTGTGCTTATATATCAATGTCCCAAGTTTGATCTTGGTATGTCAAACGGACTGGTAGTGCATAAAGAACAAAGCTATACGCAAAAAATGCTTTATATATATATATATATATTAATATCCTAAGATAGGAAATCTGTTTGGCTACAATTTATTATAAAAAATTTATTAAAACAGTTTAAAGATAAGTTTTAGGGTCTGTTGTTTAAAAGTTGCCTAGATTGGTCTGCTTAAATTAATGGGATTATTTTTAACGTAGGACTACGTTCCTCCCGTTGGGGTCTCACGAAGGAATTTGATTCACACGCCAAAACGCCACAGAGAACGTTGTATGGGAGATGGGGTTATATCGGTAACTACATATGTTAAAAACATAACTAAAGTCTTATTTTAGAGATAAAGGGTAATAACAGAAGTTCAAAAAAAAAAATGAAAATCGAAACGTAGTTCAGCGACTACTGAGTCGCAAAATTTGGCCAAAATGCGCATGAATTAAATTATGTATGTTACTTTTCATATAATCGACCAACTCTACACAGAATTGTAACATATCCACGCACGATTGAAGAATTCAAAACAAAAGAATTGATATTGTAATATATTTCATTAAGAAATGAAACAGTTTTCATTGTAACCTTAGTTTCATTTTATTTCGCCAATTTTCTATACGTTAGTGTTTTAGAGAAACAAAAGAGAATTGAGAGTAACTTCGAGAAACAAAAGAGAATTTAGAGTAAATTCGAGAAACGAAAGAGAATCACGAGCAACTTCGAGAAACAAAAGAGAATCGCGAGTAAGAAAGAGAAACCGAGAAACAAAAGATAGAAGAAACAGTGATATTGAAAATCATTTAATAACTTTATTCGAGTATTTAGTTAAGATAAAATTAAAAACTTTTCAATTACAAATTCAGATTATTTTGGCTTTAGAAAAGTCCGTTTTATGTGAAGCAACACGAGGGCTATTTATAGCGCAGCCTCATAATTTTGAACTGTGATCAGATTTCTAGGACAACACCTGAGCCGGCATCCCCGACTCTTAACTTCTGTTCCACACCAGCAGGAACCAGCGCCGGATTATCAATTTGATAAGGCAAATTGGGGAACTGTCTGGGGTCCCAGAATCTAGGGAGCCTAAAGGCCGATTTTTCTTTCATAATTTTAGGGGTTTTTTTTTTTTTTGCTTCGGTTTAATTTAGAATAGCCATGCACTTGAACTTCTATTCAAGCATCTTTTAAATTTAAGAACATTAATCTTAGGATTTTTTTCCATGTTTCCAAATACGCTTGCTGATCAATGTGACCTTTTCTGCAGTTGGCTGACTGACTCACAAATTACCAGCTCTGACTTTATGTTAGGATATTTGAATGGAGATATTTTTTTTCTTATTTCCCCCCATTTTATATAAAATTGCTTTTAAACGAAAATTATTATTTTTTAACAAGCAAATGGATACGTGAAAGGTGATCTGCAAGTAACTGTTTTGTTATTTCAGTTGGTCATAATATTTTTACTAGAAAACGGCTTACATAGGAATTAAATAAAAATCAATAAAAAATATCTGGTTTTGGAAGTTTAGAATGGAAAGGGGCCCCAAAAACTTAAATTGTCTATAGGTCTCAACAGGGCTTAATCCGGCGGGAGGACGATTAAAAATTCAAAAGTCGACTCTGTTGAGTTTAAAATGTGCGATTTTGCGGATCTAGGCACCTAGTGGAAAACATTTTTGTTAAAATAAAGCAAAATAGCTATTTGACACATTGCATTCGTTAATATTCGATCATAAAATCATTTATTTGCACACAATTTTTTTTTTGTTACACCATAAATTTTTTTGTACAGATAGTAATTAATATTTTAGTTTCATTTTCGTGAGTTTATCTTTAAAAAAATTCTACAAAAATGTTATGGTTAAATATTTGGAATTTTTTTTAAAACCTTATATATATATATTCAATAAACTACCAAAATTTCGTTTCCATTTGTCTTAATTGCGTCTTGAAATCTGATAATTATGCAGGTTACAAGCAATTAAATTTTCTTGTGTTACAAACTGTATTTCTACAAATTATAGACGCTTTTTTTATATGACTGCGTTGAAAAATATCTATACAATTAATAAAAAGTAGTAGTGATTCAAAACTATTTTTCTGAAATCTCGGAAATGTGTTTCTGGACTATCTTAAAAGTAAATTAACTCTTTTTCAATTGAACAAGCTAAATAGTGTTCTTAACTTATTTATGAAGGGATTTAACAGCAGATGGAATATTTACCGTCGGAATTATAATTTTTTAAAAACGAAAATACAATTGATTGATGGTTCTATAGCTATATAAAAAAAAATCCGGTTCATTTATTGCCACCTTATGGTATCGTTCAATCTTCCAGTATTGAAACATTAACAGAAACAAAAGAAAATGAATACTTTTCGTTACAGTAAATCTATTTACTCTCACGTTATTAATACTATAATACACAAGTTAACTATAAGTCCATTATATTTCCAAGAACTTGAAGGTTCAGACACTATAACGTTTTATTAAAATTCTTATCATCTTCGCTGTTTTTATTACTGAATGAAAAACAATTTTCATTATAATAACTATTTTTGTTGAATGGAATAAAAGTGATCCAAATTTTGTAAGTCTCATAATTAATTTCAGAAATAGAAATATTATTTAAAAAAAAAAATCGTATTTACTCCATTAAAAATAAAATTCGTTGAATTCTTCACTCTCAATTCTTTCATCTGTCATTTAAATAGAAAACAGGGAAAATTGTTAATAAATATTTACATTTTGGATTAAAATATATGAAATATCAAATTCTACAGACAATTTTGCATTAAATATATAGTACTGCAATTAACTTCCATCTTAAGAAATTAAAAAAATTACTAATGCAAACGTGATTATCATATATTACAAGAAAAGTTTATTTTGACAGAATTTAATTCATTTCACGTACAAATGAAATTCACTTGTTGCACGAAAAAGAATTCGCGTACTCTCCTTAAAAACCAGAAGTTTACTTGCGGAGTTCTATTTTCACTACACAGGATGTACGGTCGTAAAAAAAATTCCACTTCTCCGAATTTTCCACACCCCGGACATGCGCCCCGTCGTGGAATTCTTGGAAGGGGGTGGGGATACTCAATCAATGTCATCCATTTCCTTTTGGCGGGAAAGCTTGTGTATAGGCAGGCAGCTTTTGAGACCATGGCATGTCGAATGGATGGCCGATGCACATGTACCGAGTCAGATTTTGATAGTAGCCTCGCGATTTATTACATATTTTTTCTTTTATTTCAAAGATAACAGTTTACTTAAAAAGATATTAACTAGATTCAGTTTTTAGGAAAGCTATTCTCTGAAGGATTCTTCTCCTAACTTTGTCACCATATGTAGAATATTGTCACTCTTATTTGAACATTTTGTTTTGCGATTCGACACCTACAATACTAAAAGTTGGGGACGAGGAAAAGATTCGCCAGTCCATTGTGTAGTGTACTTACGGAAATATTAATTTTTTTAGGATAATCATCTTCTGTTAAGGATAATTTATAAAGCAAAGTTCTATTAATTTCATTATTATCGAGGAGAACTCTTTTTATCTCTTCCTAGTTTTTTTTATCTCTTATTCCCAGTTTTTTTAAAATCTCTTCCTGAATTTTGCATATTTTTTTAGTTATCTATTTTTTCACTGCTTATTATTATATTTTTGTACTCCGTTTTCAAAATGCGTAAAGCATCCTCGCTTGAAGTTCAGGAAATTGGTCACTTAAATTTACTTTTGGTAGAGATCAATCGAAAAAACAGATTAAAATGCAGTACATTTAAATAAATAATTACTAAATAAATCGTGCAAGAGAGTGCCTTTCTCCTTTTACCTCCAGGTTCATTGTATTTATTTATTTGTTTGTACTTGCATTATATATTATCTCTTACAGTTTTTTACAGGAACAGTTAAAAATTGTCTGCTCGTTCGTACGGCGGAGTGATACATCGCAAAGCTATGCATGTATCAATGCGCATGAAGCATTCGGTTCTGCGCATTTAGCATTACGCAGGGTTTGCCGGTGAGCTGTGCGCAGATTAGCAGTAGGGAGGTTTGGCGACCTCCCAACGTAAACAAATTGGCGACAACGAAATCATCCAGACGTTCCCTAAACTCCCCGAAGGAGTCGATACCATGGAATATTGCTACCAGGAGGAGGAATATCAAATAATGATCAGAATTTTCTGTGTATGTATTCTGTCATTTTAATTTACTCATTAATTTGTGCCTTGAAATTGGAAAGGTTTTCAATAAAGAAAGATGAATTAGACAATTATAGTTTTAAATTACATAATTTTAATTAAAAATCATATAACTAATAAGTTTTGATGTGTGTTGTTGTATGCCTGCACAACTGCAGTTGAAAAATAAATTGGATTAAAATTTTATATGAAATTCATTTAGTCAGCTTCATTTATTATAAATGATTTGCATTTTTACAAATCTTTAATTTTTGGCGGCGGGAGGATAGAACTGGGGAACTTTCGGTTCCTAGCCACTAGACAAAAGGAATTCCCAATGACCGGTGGCGAATGTTGGCTAATATACATCACAGTAAGATGGCGTAGTACGGTGCGCCACAGGAGCAACCCCCAGCTTGTTTGATATTATCTGAATATCAAGGAAGCGATGTGCTGCGTGCATATGCGCAGATTTCTGCCGCGCAGTCACGTGCAGACTTTGTGCTATGAAATGGTCATAGACATTGTGCTGTGAAATGTGTCACAGGCTTTGTATTGGGAGAGATGCGTTGCTGTAGGAGTTGTACTGCTGCCATCTGGTGAATGTAGCAGAAGATGGAATTGACCTGATATTTGGTGCTGCCATCTATCTAAACATCTATTAGTGGGACTGAAAGTTGTTGTTGCGTGTTCTTTGTGTCCGCGAGTCACCACTTTGGCGGCGGGAGGATAGAACTGGGGACCTTTCGGTTCCTAGCCGAAGATCCTAACCACTAGACAAAAGGAATTCCCAATGTCCGGAGGCGGATATTGGCTAATATGCATCACAGTAAGATGGTGTAGCACGGTGCGCCACAAATTTACTAATGCATATATTTTTCAAACTACTTGATAGTACTGTAAAACGTTAATAATACCTATTCGTATTTATGAAAACAGTGGTCAAATGCTGTGCTAAGAAGAGAGTGCATATTTATTAATATTTAATGTCTTTAAATTTTTTGAGTTGGTTTGCAAAATAATTTTTTATTTCTCCTTGTTTTTTGTGAATTAAGATTCTAGTTCAATAATCATGCACATTTAAATCATTATATAGCTGCAGCAAAAATACTTTGCTCATATTTTTGTCTAATTTTTTATATATATAGAGGCTACATGAGAAAAGGATTGGGATAATATTGCTGCAATTCATCGCAATTCAAAAATTGTCACCACTCGGTCATTTGATCGTAGCTGCATGGGATAGCATAAAATGATGCATGAATGTTTTAAAGGATTAAAAATGTTGAATCATTATTATAATGTTCGAAATCATAATTATTTTCTTGTATTCTCCAAGTATTTTTTAAGTGATAAATAACGTACTATACCACATTAATAGTTGCTGATTTTTAAACTTCTTTTAGTTACTGCTTTATAACTAGTTTGTCCTGACTCAAATATGAATTTTTAAAATTTGCCGTTATTTAAACATTGATGCATTAGGCATAAAAGAGATAAACTTTCACTGCAACTGCTCTAAATTTTTTTATATGATTATATACATTAGTAACATTCAATAAATTTTGTATGAAATGGTATCAATATTTCATACCTTTAAAAACATATCTTTCGAAATTATTCTAAGCATATTTTTTATTCTTATTACAAGTTGTAGCTAAAATGCATGCTAAAACACATATGAGAAAGTTAAAAGTTGTAAACATGATATTAAATACTCTTTGACTGACTCTTATTTTATTTATTTATCACTTCTTTTCGTGTTTGAGTATTAGTACTTGTGGAAATTTTTTTATGATTGGTTATAACACTGGCCACTTAGATAAATTTAATATTCAATTTGGGATGCATAGAGGCTCTTTTGTAAAAGAAACAGCATGTGTATTGCAGTTTTTGTCATTTTCAGAATGTGCTGTTACTCAGGCGAATGCAAATTGAACATTTTCTAATAATGAATAAATCATCTGTTAAAAATTAAATGTTTTTATATCATTTATAGCCCATGATGGAAGTATGCGTTTAGTTGCCACTGATGGTTTTAGTCAGATGATAATATCGGGGGGTTCCGACAAACTTTTAAAATTTTGGAAATTTAAAGATCATGGTGAAATTGCCACTATGGAATTAGAACAGAGTGTGTCTAAAATGATTCTTCAACGTGAAAGGTAAGTTTTCATTTACACTAATATTCATGTCTATTTTAATTCTGATATAAATTTAAAATTGTTCTATGAATTGATTTTGAAAGTAAATTAAAATTTTTTCCATGTATATCATTTGGAAGAGGAAAATCATTTTATTGTTTTTCCCTTCTGTCTCATTTGCGGGTTCCCTTCGCTTCTTTTCATGTTTATAATATTATTTATGGAAACTTGATTTTACTATACAAAATTTGTCTGTTGTAAATTTGATTGTTCAACCCGAAATTTAGTATTGTGCAATGAGCAATATCAAAGTACACATAAAGTTTGTGTAAAAATTGTGAGAGTGTTGGATGTTAAGTTCTCTAGTGTTAAATACTGTTTAATCAGTATTGGGTGAAAGAATTATGTAGCAGTGCTTATTACTTAAAATTTTAATTATTTTAGTGCTATGCTTGCTGTTGCCATGGATAATTTCATAATTGTGCTTGTGGATATTGTATCAAAGCGAATTATTAGAGAATTTACTGTTAATGCTGGAAGCATTTGTGATATGGTAAGATATGTTTTATTATGTTTTTTTTTACTATTTCTTCTTTGGTTTTTCTTATTTGGTATGATGTAAAAGACATAACTAAGATCAAAAGAAATTGGAAAAGAATCTTTATACATTTACTTTACAGCAAAAATACATCCAATATTTCAAGTTTCTTTGAAGCTAAAATGCTAACTAAGCTAAACTTGTATTTTTATAATAGATTTAAGAAAATGTTTAATTTTACAATTTTGTGTTTCTTGCTTGATCTTCCCCCCCCCCATCTTTTGTACTTTTTCCCTCCTTTACGTACATTATTTTATTTCTGTTTTAAAATATCGAAATAATGTGTTTAATGGGCAGGATGAAATATATTTAAATATTAAACACCAAGAAATTTTCATCATGCATATGTACTAGCTGCCTTTAGTGACCAGCTTGTTTGCCAGCAATTGTGACTGAGTTTCATTTAAATTGAATCTCTTATGCATAATTTGGCATTCATGGTTTCCTTAACAAAGTATTCTTAAACTTAAGTTTGTGATAGATATTTAAGCCCATGTTATTAGAGTAGAGTTTATTCTGTTCAATGTGTACGTGAACATCCCTAATGGTGTTTAGTCACGATGTAACTGTTGGTGTCATCTAGCTAATTGCACATTGCCAGCTTCACTTTCTTATTCCTTATGCAAAATGTGCAGTTGATGTTAACATTGAAATGGTGTAACATAATTTTACCTCCAACAGTATGTTAACTGGTTTGGAACATGGTGATAAAAAAGAATTAAAAATAGCAATTGTGATCATTCTGTTTACTGGATATACTTCCGAATATATTTAATATCTGAGAGGACTTAATCTGCAAATTCCACACACAGAGAGAGATGACGGAATAAAAAAGAAAGTAAAAATCATTATAATTTTGCCAAAGAATGTGAAAAAATAAACAGATTCTTTATTCCTTCACTTTAAATAATAGAAGAGAAACACATAATTATATATTTATATTAACAATGAAAACAGTTTGAATTTCATTGCAACAATGAAAAGTATTGTTTCAAATCATGCAGAAAATTACTTTTTTAAATTTATTAAAATTAGGAGAAAAATTAGACAACTGAAATTGGTATCATTAAAAAGATACTTTTCTCCATTTTAAGGTAGTGTAAAAATTATTTTTGTGCAATAATATTTTTGAAAGTTATCATGTAGGAAAAGGCTAAAATTTTGTTTAACTTTAAATTAATTCAAATTAAAAAAGAAAAGGTTGTTCCAATGTGCACATTTCCTTTCCTCCTGAGTATCTTTGTGCCAAATGTGGTATTTCTCTCTCCAACGGTCTGTCTTGTAAAGCACCAACACACAGACATTCACTTTTATTATTAGTTGAGATAATATAAGGAATAAACTCAAGTATACAAAAGACAAGAAAAATATGTAAAATGTTCAGTTCTAAAGTTTTACTACAGGGTTGCTTAAACTAATTAAATAATAGAGCTTCTTCTTTAGAATAATTCAAATAAAAGTAATATATTACGGGGTTTTTTTAAGTTATTTTTTAAGCATTTGTTTTTAAAATTGATTTAATTTTTATGGTAAGGTTTTTTTTTTTACTCTTTTTGTTTGTTTGTGTTTGCTCAAGTAATGTTCTGGGTTAACAGAAGTTAAACTTCTTAGCATAAGCCTTTTTTGTTAATCTTCCATGTCTCAGTATCGTAAACACTGCTTTTAGATGTTAAACTGTATTTTAACCCTGATAAAATAGTTGCTAAACCAACAAGTAAATAAGACAATATAGTTCTATACTTATAAAGTCACAATTGTCTAGAACTGTCTCAAACATGTGCCTTTTAGCAAATTTGGTGAAAAGTCCCAAAGGTGACTCACTTGTTCAATTATTATTCTTTCCTTCACCTCCGAGTAAATTAGTACTAAACACTGGATATATGACTCGCTTATTATCCTGATTCGTAAGCAGTTATTTTCTAAGATATACGACTCATTTATTATTGGATAGTTAGATGACTTTATAACAAAAGTGAAACAGTTACTAATTTAAAAATAAATGAGAGTATTTGTAAAATTTTTGTAACAGCATTAAAGTTAATGATTGATTTGCATTATCTTTCTTTTTTGATATACCAGCAAATATTGTATAAAACTTTATGGGATGTTTCTACTGCATGTTCATGCGCACTTTATATCACTTCTTAATAAAACCATCTCTGACAGTGATATTTTATGAATGCTATTAAGATGCATAGCTTATGAAGTATTTTATGCTTTTCCATGACAATTTTTTAATATTGTATATTATGTTTCCGCATAAATTAAAATATTCAAAATGTGTGTATACATTTATATATGATTTTTAAATACCATGACTTAAATACCCATTTTAAATAATAAAGGTTTATTATATGCTTTCAGACATTTAGTGCAGATTTCAAATGGTCGTTAGCTGCTACAAGTAATTCATCTATAAAAACTTGGGATATATCTTCAGGATAGTTAGTATTTTTATATTTATAGTTCTTTATTTAAAAAAAAATTAAACCAATCTCTTAATGAAAAAAATGATTTGGTTATGTAACTTTGTGTATTTTAAATTTTGAAGGATTCCAAAGAATTTTCTTTACTGTCAAACAAACAACCAAAAAAAAAACCCCTAGAATTAAGCATGATAAGATTTCCTTTAGGTGAGATATTGTCTGTTTTTCATTTTTTAATTATGTAATCTACATGTCTAGATAATTTATTTGCTTGTATTAGAAAGTTTAGAAGCACTATGTATATACCTGAATTATTTTTGACTAAATTATTGATTCAATTCTATTTTAGTGGGTACAGTAAGTGACTTTTAATCGCTTTTTATCTAAGAAATGATTTTATAATGATTGTATTTTTATAATGATTTTATGAGATATATTTTAATTTTTTTATTATTTTTTAAATGATTTTATATTTTTCTTATTATTTTATGAAAATTATGTTATATCAATAATTGATAAATGTTTTATTCTGTATTCATTCACAATAACCAAACAATATAAATAATTTACTTTAATATCCATTTACTGGAATTTACTTACTCTATGCTGTGTTTATTTTATTAGTTTATTTCATCTCTTATTTTAAAATTAATTTTTAACCATTTTATTACATGAAGCCTAGTAAGACTTTTTTCTAATATTATCCCTTATAGAACAAGGTTAGGTTAAAAGAGTGGGGCAGAGGCAAAAGAATAAGACCAGGGATTATCAAACAAACATTTATTCAACACAAACACAGGACAAAAACATCAAGACAGTAAATACGAGAACATCACAGTTCGTCTAACGGAACTTCGTGATCTGATGAGAAGTTAGTTTCGCAGCCGCCCACTACACGTACTTGGAGTCACGTGAGCATTGGCTGCATCCGGGTATTAACAAGTATGTGGTTAGTTTATGTTTTTAAAATGTGAAAATTATATTCTATTTTTCTAGGCTTGTTAATTGGTTCACTGTTACTCCTTTATGTGTAAGCCTCACTATGTCACCTTCTGGTGAATATCTAGCCACAGTTCATGCTGGCAGCCCCGGGATATATTTAAGAGCAAATTCTACTCTTTACTCCAATGTTTTGCTCCATCCATTACCTGAAGCATACGACCCATTGCAGCTTGATCTACCTATGATTACATTGGATGGAAGAGATGGTGAGTCATATCTGGCCTCCATTGTGTCATAAATAATTGAGCTGTATTTTGAAAGTGTTAAACATTTTACATTAAATAATCAAAGAATAGAAAGTGCAGGAGTCCAGTTTTTGTAAAAGGTCTAGTGGCTATGATAAAATTCTTTAAATCACTTGAATGTTAAGAAAAACTTTTTTTGTTGTTATTCAATCACTGATTAAAAAATTAAGCAACAAGGATTAAATTTTATGAAAGAAGTTTGAGAGTATTTAGAATTTGAGTAAATTTACTAAAAGGTGACACAAAAAAGGCCACAGAAATCAAATGCACACCAGGACAAAATCTGGAAATCAGAATTCAGTGAATTATTATGTATTAATTCCTATTTCATCTCCAAATATTTCCATAACTGTATAATTTTTTTCCTACACTGTTTTCTCAACAAATAGTGATGAATGAATGAATTTCTGTTTTTTATCTTTCCCATTCTTCGTGCATTGCTGAAAAAAAAACACCTCTGTCAAAATATCTGTGGTCATTAAAAGTAGTTTGTACTTCATTACCAAGTACCCAGCAAGCTTGGATATCCCAGGAATTTTCAAATTAAAACCAAAATGAGTTTCTTTATACCATAAAGCATTATGAAAATCTATTTTTGAATGTTATATGTTTACTAAAACTTCAAATTTTCAAAAAAATGTTTTTGCTGAGATGCATATATTATATAATGTTTATTTTTATATATCATGTATTATAGAATCATTTGTTTAATTTTGTAGAATTTAATCAATTTTATTATTTCCATGATAATTATTCCCAACCTTTTCAGAAAACAATGAAGTTGCTGGTGAAGCTGAAGCAGATGACTCAGTTCCAGGATTTAAATCATCAGAGCAAATTTCTGTTGAACTTGCTACATTATCTCTTGTGTCTAAATCACATTGGCTGAACTTATTAGATTTAGATATAATTAAGGTAATTTATTTTCAGCTTTCTTTTATATTGCCAAAATGTTTGGTCATCGTTATATATATATATTTCAGTGCTTGGGATGAATAATTGAAATTGATAACTATCCCAATGACATATCTAATAATTAACTTTGAAATGATTTAGATAAAATTGCCATATTTATAATGTTTCCATGGTTGTAGTCGTTGAAAATAAACAGGCCGAGTTATTAACTAATTTCTTTTTATTATCAATAGGAGAGTGGTGGATATGTGCATCTCCGTTTAGGTTACAAGCTAAAAAGAGAACAGAAGATCCCTGCTTTTTCTCAGGTAGGGATTTAACAGATAGACATGTGATCAAAGTGAAGGGAATAATAGCTATTTTTAGTATATTACGTAAGTGTTTTAGGGAAAATGCATGGCGCCAATAAGTGGCTGATTTCGCGATTTGTGTGCGCATGAAACGATTAAAATATTCTTTTAGTAATAAATATGTCAAAAAGAGAGATTTAATAAACCTCCAGCGTGGGAAATGAAACTAAACTGGAGTTTAAGAAAAGTGATTTTGGAATACATTACGACTTAAAAATATATAATATTAGAATTTGAAATAAAATTAAGTGAGATTATTACAATTTTTCCCCCTCCGCAAGACGCGTGTGTGCGCCAGGACCCTTGACACACAACCGTATCTTACAGGGTTGCCCAAAAGAAATTAAAATTTAAATAGAATTCTTATAAAATTTTTCCCTTCACTTTATCATAAACATGAAAATAATTTCAAATGTACTTTATAACAACATTACTATGAACAAATGTAAACTCTTGTACTTCCTGTAAATATTCTTGAAGATTCTTGATACCTGTAAAAACTCTAAATATAAACAAATAAAAAACATTGATATATAATTCTAAAACATAAATTGTTTTAATTTTTTTTCTTTTTCAGAAATCAGGAAATTTAAATGTTATAAGTGTCGTGATGGTAGCATGGCAGTTAAAAATTATGACTTAATTTATTTTTTATAAAGTGAAGTATTTTCTGTTTAGGAAGAAAGATACGATGGGACATTATAGCCTGCTGAGATGCGCACTTTTGGGTTTTTATGGTCAAACACTGTGCTAATCCACATCACAAAATCTTCCGAGAAAATTGTTTCTTTTTATTTATTTAACAGCCTAACTACACTCTCAATCTGTTATAGTAGTCGAAAGAGTACAAAAACTGATCTCCCGAGGCATCAGAATGGAGGGAGTTGGCGCTATTATTTATTTTATTTATTTATTATTTATATCTGAGTATAGTAAAATTTGTTTTATTTATTTTTCTTTTAGGTCGTGTAATATAAATTATTTGCCATACCCAAACAACACATTTAACCCTAATTTTAAACAAAATTAATTTATGAAGCAATTCAAGTTTATGTGAAATATAAAATTTAAAGTATTTTAAACTAAGTTTACTTTATAAACATACAAGGTCATTTTTTTAAAGTAGCATTTCCTATTATAACCGTAATCGAAAGATATTCTGATTAGCATTGGATTTCATTTCAAAATATAAAAGATGCACAAAAACAAACTATGTATACATAAATCAAATCTATGAATAATTCAAATTTGCAACATAAACTTTACAAAGTAAAACTCAAAATTTTTAAGTGAATATTTCTTATTCTTAAGAAAACCTCTTGTACCTCCACATTTATTACAGCATTAATATCAGAAAATAAATTTCAAAACCAAAACAAAAATACTTTCACTTTTTAAATTATTGTCAAAAATTATTATATCGAATGAAACATGATTGAAAACATAATAAAACCAAACTTTTAAAATTAATATTTCTTCGTAAAATATCTTATACTCAACATGAATACCTTAAATTGCTAAATTTAATATGGACACTGCAAAATTAGTTTCAAATCACAAACACTGTAAATTTTTTCAAATGCAATTTCATATCAATTTATGATCAATCACAAAATATAAATCAATACAGAACAACACCAAATAAATTTTTTTCAAATATAAACTTAAAATCAATAATAATCAAAAGTAAAGAATTAAACAATTATCGATTAAAGTTATATTTTTTGGTGCACCACGTCGAGGAATTTTAGCATAGATTTGTAGATTTTATTGGTATCAGCTGCAGTTTTTTGAAACCGATAACACAGGGAAACTGAAATTATGCAAATCTTCGTGAAATTAGAACATTATTTTTTATCACTTATTGCTCAATTTTTTTTATTTGAAGAAAATGCACTTGTACACAAACTTTCCATGATATTATCTATAGCCGAGAGCACACTGGTTGAAGACAAAATACTTTTTGTAGAAGGGATAATTTTTTTCGATGAATTCTTGACACACAAACATTTTTTTCCCAAACGTTGGCCACTGAACATTCGTTTTGCACTGAAGATGCTCAGGCTTCGCTTTAACTCTAGACAGGCGATAAATTTGGCATATTCGTCTAGAGTAGAGAATCGATGAAAGCTAAATCACTTTGTATGACAAATGTGGAGAAGGATTTGACTTCGCATTACGGAATTTCATTGCTGGCAGCTGGATTTCAGGACATCAGGAAAAGTACCAAGAATCTGGTGTTGAATTTTCAGGAGGCACTATTAGAAGTTCCGATAAATTTGCAGCTATTTTTGCAGCATTTTTTGTTAGTCCCCGTCACTCCATTACGTTGTTTCGTTTTAAATTCTTACATTTTTAAATTTTTTTCTTAAGAATTTTTTCTCTGTAAGAATTTTAAACGAGATCTCTGTCGACTCTTGAAATGCTATCGTTGTTGTAGTCGTTAAATAAAATATAACAGGCCGAGTTAATAACTAATTTCTTTTTATTATCAATAGGAGAGTGGTGGATATGTGCATCTCCGTTTAGGTTACAAGCCAAAAAGAGAACAGAAGATCCCTGCTTTTTCTCAGGTAGGGATTTAACAGATAGACATGTGATCAAAGTGAAGGGAATAATAGCTATTTTTAGTATATTACGTAAGTGTTTTAGGGAAAATGCATGGCGACAATAAGTCGCTGATTTCGCGAGTTGTGTGCGCGTGGAAACGATTAAAATATTCTTTTAGTAATAAATATGCCAAGACGAGAGATTTAATATACCTCCAAAGCGGGAAAAGAACGAAACTGGAGTCTTAGAAAAGTGATTTTGGAATACCTTAACACTTTAAAATATATAATATTAGAATTTGAAATAAAATTAAGTGAGATTATTACATATATGTATTAGGTTTTCTTCCAAAAAAAATTAATGTCTGTTATAAAAAATTGCCATTGAATTAAATGTATACAAGTTGTCTAAACTGCATGAATACTATTATGTTTATAATTTCTAAAGAATATGAACCTTTTGACCTCCTGTGATGATTCATCTCATCACTGATGAGTCATGTTGCTAAATTAATTTCGCAATGATTGAAATGACCCCCCCCCAAGAAAAAGATGTCCGAAAATTTTGTGAAATTGGTTATAATTACTTTTATTGTTACTGTTATTGTTAATTGCAATTTCTTGCAATCAATATTACTCCACTCACATTGATGTTCTGTGGAGCACTATATAATTTTCTAACTCAAATCGTGTATACAAGACACAAAAAGTAAATAAATTTATTTAAATTAGGATAATTAAATGTTTCAATGTGTAAAGGTGGCCAAATCATTTAAAAAATGAAAGGGTGGGGGAATGGCACGATTGGATGAGCTACTGCTTGTCCGATGCACAAGCTATATCTCGCAATCTCCATATTCCAAGCTTCTGCCATTTTAACAGGTAGTTTTGTTTTGAAATATTTCCTGTAGTTTCTTTTCCTAACTTTAATTATTATAAGTCTTAATTTATTTTGGCAATTGGATTTTATTCCATAGAAAGTGCTCATAGGTACTTCCTGGAACATCATTCTTTTACTGACTATCACAAAGCAGGAATGATCTTTAAATATTTTAACTCCTGCAGTCATATGAGTTACAAAGTCTATGCGTTTTAATTGTCACAAATCTATATATTTTACAGTCAATATGATTAATCTGTCATTATTAATACTGACCATGGTTATTATTAGTAATAACCTGTCATTATTAATAATAACTGGTCATTATATTAGTAATAACCACTTAAAATTCCAGTTATTATTAATAATAAACGATTAATGACATTGACCTTAACATATGTATTATGTTTTTACAAAATATCTTCTTCTTTAATTTGTTACTAGTTGTATCAAATATACCTTCTGTTTTAAAATGCAATAAATTGCTACTGAACATGGGTTCACCAGGGACTTGCCTATGTCATAGAAAAAGGGTTATTTCTGTAAAGGTGACAGTAAAAGTGGATCATGTGACACTGTGAAGCAAATTCTGTAAAATTTTATCAGCAGTTAATTGTTTAATTCTCTTTTTGCTCATATTATTTATTATAACTTCATTTTCAGCACCAAAATAAACCAAAAGTGCCAGTTCAAGTACCGAAGAATGCCCCCTTTTTTTGTCTGTTGTCTCTGTCTTGAAGCCAACATTTCTGATAGAAGACTCTGATAACTAAAAAGAAAAAGTAAGTGATCCTCTGTCTTGAAATCTTTATATTGTACATTTTGATGTTTGAAAACAATTTTCTCTGAAGACTCTTTGAAGGTTTATTATAAAAATGTTTTATGATGCATAGTGAAATGCAAACATAAAATTATGTATTGCTATTTACTTTTTTTATTCTTATTTTACATAATTTTATTTTATTCTGAATTATCAGTTTACTCGTAAATTCTTCATATCTGCTTTTTATTTGCCCTTGTTGCTATAAATGTTTTGTAGGTTCATTTTATATTATGAATTCAAAAGAATCACTGAAGCTTTATTATTTATTGTGTTGTACAAAAATTATTTATTGTACCAAATTTCAACTACAATTTTATTGTACAAACATGAGAAAGATGCACAAAGGTGTTTCAAATTAAAAGAATCAATTAGTAATTTTCATAAATTTTAGTTTAAAAAAAACATTAACATTTAAGTTAAAACATTTGTAGTTTTTAGTTGCGAAGTAGTTGTGTTGTAAATAATGATGTACCAGTAATTTGAAATTGCAAAACTTTGTTGGGTTTTTCTCCCATATGCTATGCGAATTATTTTTGCTACTATATTCAATGCATTTTATTATTGGAGAGTGAAAAGTCCAACATACTGGATGTGATACAACATAAGTCAGAGTTCTATAAAATACTTTACAAAAGTGATGAAACTGAAAATTGTGAGTTGAAATTTTGATCTTTAATGAAATTAAACATGAGATTTATTTTATTATATACTAGCCGCCTTTGGTGACCAGCTGGTTCGCCCATTTAGATTAGTTATTATTTTTGTATTTTATATTAATTATAGCCACCAGCGAAAACTCGGGAAGGATGAACAAAAAAGAGAATATTTTATTGTTTTTGGCACACAGTAAAATATATAAAGGCGTAAATTTTAAAATGCCAGCGAAAAAATTATGTATGATGCATCACAGTTTACGAAACTTAAAAACTACATTTCAAATAATTCTCACTCAATTAATCTATCACTCATCAGTAGAATGATTAATGCTGAATATGGCTACGAAAGCCAAACATGCTGGACGCCCCGTGTGAACCAGTGTATGCCAGATTGGGTTGAAAAAATGAGGCGGTAAAAAATTGATAGACATCTAAAACACCCGGGAGCAATGATGTAAAATACCCAGGTATTTATTTTTAAGGGTAAATACCCAAAATGGGTATTTACCTGGGTATTTATTTTTCAATTAACTCTATCAGATAAAATACAGGCACTGCTGTGAAATATGATTTCTCTATATAACAGAAATATGTATGGAATATACATTGAGCATTAGGTAAGATAAAAAAAAAGAAATCTAGTTTTATGAACTTTTTAAATTATATAAAGGCTAAAAAAATGAATAAGAAAAACAAAAACGCAGTACTATGTCATAGATCTTGCATAAAGTGTGTGGCTTAAATGCTAATCCCTTTTTTAATACAATGAATAAAAGAATAATAATATATTTGTTGCTTTTTAAAAATGAGAGATTTTAACTAAATGAAAAAAAGAAAATAATGAGTTTGGTTTAAAATGATAAAAACAGCTGATAATAGAAACTAAAATGAAAGATACAAATGTTTATCATTCTTTTTGGATTAATTAGTCAAAATACCAGACATTGCCGATGAAAAGTTAGCAGATGTTTCAGTTCTAACAGTTTTTAAAACATAATTATTCTGAAAGTAATATCCACTCATATGACTTTCAATAAAGTTAAGTGATCTTTGTAACAAGATTTCAGCAACAAGAAATTTGAATTCTTTTGCTGCTGAAATTGTTGTATTATTTGACAATATATTAGATACACACACTCACACAAACAGGGCCGGCCTTAAGCCGATTGGACTGATTGCTCCAAATAGGGCCCCGCGCTAGCGTGCTACAAAGAATGCAATCGAATTTATTCAAATCAAAATAAATTAATTATTGTTTTTAACAAATTATTTCTAAAAGCATGTTTTTGTTTCATTACAAAAACATAATTTGTGTTTTAATAGATCTAAAAAGGTTTTGCAAATATATGCAAATATAAATTACTAACGGATGTTCACGATAAAATAAAATAAGTTTTTTCAAATGTTCAGATGCTAAATAAGAGTATATAGTACTTGCATTTGAATGTCGTGGACATAATAATAATTACTGGAAATTCAGTTTGAGTTGAATTTACAAGCAATTTTTTTGAACATCGAGAAGATTTTTTGTCTCTTATTTTATTGTCTGATATAGAAAGAGTTATCTCTTTTCTACACAATCATTAAAATAATGATGAAAATGTTGATTTAAGTCTGGTTATTATTTTTTTTCATAAAACATGCCATTTGAAACCATTGCATATTTCTTTCTATTGCAGTGAGTCTTTTAAGATGAGTGTTTTATAAAAATTACAAGCAGTTTGCTTACTAAAGAAAAGTTCATTTTTGTAGAATAAATTATTATTACTCTAATTATAACCTTAATCGGAAATAAATAATATTTTTAATTATATTTATTAAAATTTTGCATGTGAAAGCTTAATTAGCTTATCTTAAATTTGTAGTCTTGAACTGTATGCTTTATACTGCAATTATAAATATAGCTAGAGATATTTTGAAAGAATTAGCAGGAAAAAAAAAAGGAAAGGTAGTTTCGGAAACCTTCGTCTTCGTGATTTTTTCTAATAACCTTTTTGTAGTTTTATGTCATGTTGTTCTATAATTTAAAAATTCAATCCTATAAATAAATAATATTGAGATTGATTGACAGAAAAAGTTTTGTAAATTGTCAACTGTTTTGTCTGAAATCAATTGTCAATTATAATTTTGTATTTTTTGATAATCAAACTACTGAAACGATTATTCTTGAATGATCCGTTATCTCAGTTTCGTAATAATGCTTTTTTGTTTCATTTTATCATAAGATTTGTTGCCCAAAAACTCCTTATATACAAGCCGGATTATCAAATAACCAATATAGGCAACTGCCTATGGACCCCGTAACTTTTGGGGGTCCGTGGAATTTTTTCAGGCATTTTTTGGGTAACTTAATTTTGTGCTTTCATTTGATTTACAATTACATTGTGCACGAACATATTCTAATTAAAATCAAGTATCATTTAAATTTCATAATATTATTCTTAGGATTTATTTCGTCCTTTGAAATCTACTTGCAGAACAGTGTGGTCCAATTTTTTTACAGTACTCACAAGTCAACAACGCTCTAAGACTTTCCCTGCTATCATAAATACTAGAGAAAAGGGAGT
>BGPR01008395.1:0-38050 GCA_013235015.1 Araneus ventricosus | reverse complement strand
CTGCGTATTTCGTTGGAGTAGGAATGAGACATTATACTACCGGAGGGGCCCTGGAAAGTGATGAATTCTTGAACAAAATCGCTAGTATTACAACAAACTGATGCCGCTGACATTTTATTGTTCCCGCAGGCTCCCAGCATGTCCGAAGAATCTCTCTTTGCAAGAAGTATGGGGTTCTTGCTAGAGAGGGCACAATGACATATTTTTTCTTTCTTTTTCTGCAGCTCATTTTACTACTTCTTCGAACAGCCCTGACAAGGGAGGTAAAGACATCATGCAATTTGGAGTCTAAAGGCACGAAGGGAAAGGGATGTTATGTGTTTCAGGGGGGGGGATGAGCTATCACCCTTTTTGGTCACCGCCCACTTAAGAATAAGGAATTCTTACACATTTTCGTACTTTTAAAATGTGAGCTCAGATTAATTTATTATTTGGGTTCCTTTATTTTTAAATTGCTTTTGTCGTATTAAATACTAGCTGTATTCATCGACCGAATGATTCGTCCATTTTATTAACTGTATATTAATTATGCCAACTTACTTTAAATGCGTCAAATTATTTAATTTTTGGTAAGCTGAAAGCATTAATTGTTTCAAAAGAATGAATTAGTAATACAAGGAAAAGAAAAACAGGAAATGTATCAATACTTGAAACTAAATTTTGAGGCAGTGTGTTTTGCATCTTATCAAATTAAAGATTTAGATCTTTACATTCATTTGTTAAAAAAGTATTACGTTGGCTCTTTAAAATCATGAAATTGAATGAAGATTAATTTTCGTTTTGATCATGCAAGAGATGGTTTGTTCAGATTAAAATTGCAATTATTACACATCATTTAACTAATTATAACGTGATTGTTTAACCTAATTATAAGAAATAAACAAATATCATAATTTCCAGAGAGGATTATCCTGCCTTAAGTAAAGAAACAAGTTTAGGTTCATAGCTAAAATTTAAATTCATCAAAATAATAAAGTAAATCTATCCAAAAAGTAAATTTAGTTGAAATAACAAGAAATTAAATTTTTAAAAAAACTAGCAGAGCAAGGAAAATGGACTGTATTCTATTATAACAAATGAAGGTGTTACATTACTATAATCAAAACAAAATAAATTTTATATCTCGTTTTTTAACACAAGAGAAACATTAGACTTGATGAATTAATGAAATTGATTCCACTTTCATTACAACATTGCAAACTATTGTTGAAAATTATGCTTAAATTTTTTCAATTTAAGAAGAAAAATTGTCCGACAAATAAACTTGTAAATTAGATTTGAAAGATATATTTTTGAATTCAAGACAGTGTATAAAAGTTTTTAGTGTCATAAAATTTTTTGCATTTAACGTGGAAACATACCATATCCTTGCTTAATTTTGAAATAATTAAAATTTTTAAAAAAGCTCTCTGAGGTGCACATTCCCATCCTTCATAGTGTATTTGTACCAAATTTGGTAAGTCTAGGCTCAGCGGTGTGTCTTCTGGAACGCAAAAAGACAGTCACATACTCATAAATGCGCTTTTCTTGACTGAACGAAGCGAACTCTGTTTTAAATTGAGTTTTCAACATTGCGTTTATCAGTAATTTCGTTTGTTATCCAGTCACGCCCAAACGCGTTGTTCGACTTTCTTCGAAGTCGGCATGAAAGCTCATTGAAATCATAAAAAGCGACGTATATAGAGAAATTTTATTTTATTTCAACCAGTTTTTTGGGGTGAGTACAAATTAGTACTTCAAAATTTCGTTGTTTTCCTTCCATTGATTCATATCTTAATGTAATTATTTTAATATAATCTCTGCTGAGCTCATTTAAAATAATAACTAAATTTTTTTAGCTACTGCAAAAAATCTGCGGCCCTTCTTTTTAATTATTTTACTTGATAGTCTGAACAAACCAGCTAATTTTTCTAATATTTTCAGAATTATGAAATGATCTATTAATTTAATTAAAATTTGATTCCATATGAGGGGTCCCATCTGGTTGTGAATTTGAAGAAAATTGATTTTAAGATTCCTTAATATGTGTAATAATAATTAGTATGAAGTTTAAAAGAATCCTATAATAATAGAAGTGTTCCATTCAAAAAATAATTCCATAATATGTATAATATAAATAAAAGTAGATAATAATTAAACTAACAAAAATATTCTTTTTAGTATTACTCAAAGATGTGTTAAAAATTAATTTTAATTTAATTAATTAATTAAACTTTAATTTAAATTATTTTTAAAAAATTAAGCTTATTTTAAATGTTAATGACCTACCGGCTTTGATGCAAGTTGGCTGGGAATCAGGGCTATCAAAAATTGTTTCCAATTGGGCCCCGCACTTGCTAAGGCCGGGCCTGCACACAAAGTTTCCTGGTTAGATGGGATTCATCTGGATCATAAACAACAATACTTAAATGTTCTTGAAACTCTAAATTTGACGTAGTTGTTATGGTTGGAACTTGATTAAAAGAAAATTCATAAACTATTTTATCCCTTTCTAAACCTTTATTAATCCAATAGAACTTTTGAAATATTTTTTATGTGTTTCTCCATTTTGCTTACATTGGCATGTTTATACTCAACATTACAGTACTTGCATTGGATACTTTTATCCTTTCTTAACATTAAAAGCTTCAAGCAGGTAACTTTTCCCTTTTTTTATTTTTAACGCAAAATATATAATAATATTAATACATGTAAAGTAAACGACTAAGAATTCACTAAATCAAAAGAATGTATGTATCACAAGATTCACTGGCGCTGTCTATCTCTTCTAAGAATAAAGGAGAATAGGTTCATGTTGATGCTGCACAGGACAGACTGCTAGACCAAGAGCAAGGAAATTTGTGCAAACATACTTTGAAGCGTGGGAATGTGCACCTGGTAGACGTTTTTTTTTTGCAATTTTAATTCATTAAAATTTAGGCGACATTTTGGCATTTTTCCTTAATAACTTTCGAAAATACTACACCATAAAAATGATTTTTACACCGTCTGAAAATTTAAAAAATTATCCTTTTAATAATATCAATTAAGTTGTCATTCGATTTTTTTTGTCTAATTTTAATTCCATTGTTGAAAGCTAAGATAATATCCTATTGGATTTTACTTTCTATTTTATTTGATCAATTTATCTGTGCAGTCTGTAAGGGAAGCTCTCAAGATAGTAAGATATTAGGAAATAATTCAATTAATATGTGCCTACCCTAAAATCGACGTTTTTATGAAAATTTTCGAAATTTTTTTTATTACTTTGTATTACAGCCCATACATTTAAGATCCCAAAAATGGTTTACTTTAGTTTCTTCGATAGTTAGAAGCAAAGTTATTGCCTAAATTATGAACCAGAAGTGAAATTTTCGAAACCGAAACTAAGTCATAGAAATGCAAAAAACATATTTAAACAGCTATTTATTTACTCTTAGACAATGTGAATGTACAATTTACTTTTTAAATATAGAATTAAGTTTTATTTATTTTTTTATTATTGTTCTAGGCGTATCTGGCAACTGTTTCTCTAGTTACGGGATAATTTACCTAAAGAAAATTTCGCTCACTCCAAATACTGTTATTAGGTAGTAAAATAGCAGTTTAATTATTCAATTCAGGCGATATAAGGCTGATGACTGTATTTAACCATCTTAATGTCAAACTTGAACCAGAAATTATTAAAGAAAACTACATAGAAATTGATATTGAGAGAATTAAGAAATCAAAGCGGCAAGTCAAACTAAAAACAAAATTATCAAGAAAAAAATTTAAAGTTAATTTTTAATTAATTTTGATTTAAATTTAAGTCAAATAAGGCTTAACTTACAAATACTGCGAATTTTAATTTGTTAAAACATGTATATAATTTTTTGTGCGACTTTAAAATCTTCATTTGCGTTTTCTGGAAAATAGCCATTTTCATTTTTTTGGATTACGAAAAATCTCATTTCTTAAAAAGTTTTTAAGATATTCAAATAAAATTTAATCACAGTGTTCTATACATCTCTAGGTATGTTATGAACCTCAAATATAGCTTAAAGTGCATAATTATTTATTTTAGAGCTGTTTTTATTTGAAAAAGTGATAGTTTTTTTTGTAAAAAGCTGTTGCGTACACAAACTTTGGTATATCTCAGTAACTTTAAGAGATACTCTAAATATTCTGCTTCATAACACAGGTAAATGTATACTAAATATTTTATTGAAAGAAAAAGGGAAATACATGCATTAGAATTTGTTATAGAAAGTTTGGCGTAAACGTCAATTGTTACTAAATTTTGACCAAAAATCGTCAAAATTTGGAAAATAAAATATTTGTTCATTAAAATGGCATTTGAATTAACAGTTTTATACACCATTATAACTGAAAACATAAGTGTTGAATAAAAATTTCCCTTTTTTCAAAAAAAGTGCTCCGAAGGTAGGCACATACCTTAACTGAACGATTATGGTTGCTATGTTTTAATTCATTTTATCGGCATGCTTTAAGCCAGCTAACATGCCGCTGGACGTAAAACGTGCCGCGCTATTTCGATGTTGAAATCAAGTTTGTTAGATTAGAGTTCGTGTCGATTACTTACAATTAGATGTTACTTGACTCCATTAGGGACTTTCAAATAGACAAGGAACAGAACAAATGCAAGACTACGTAAAGAAAGCGGGTTAAATCTCTATCGCAATTTGAAGTTTCAAATTACTTTGTTAGGGGAACCATGAATATCAAATTATACATAAGAGAGTCAGTTGAAATTATATTCCCGGTGGAAAGATGATTGCCGACCCCAGTAGCACAAAGATATTGTACAATATTCTACGATATTGAACAATATTCTCAATATTGTATTATATCGTATAATATTATATAATATCGATCAATATTATATAATATTGGGCAACATGTTGTGCTACCTGGGGAAGGAGACTAAACATAAACGGTGTTAAAAATAATTACTCTATTGTAAGTGTTATAGCTTCAAACCGGAAAAACTAAATTATCCCCCGATCCCGTTTAAGTTTTAGAATACTTTATTCTGAATCCTGTTAGCAATTGGGTTTTTTTTATAATTTAGTCAAAAATTTAAAAAAAAATTATAAACTTTGTATTATGTATATAAATTTTATATGTTTGATTTTGAATCGCCATTCGCAAATACTTAAAAAAAATATCCAGTTTTGGGGTACGTACTAATTTTTTTTATCTCATTTTGAATCACTTTTCGCAAATATATATATATATATATATATATTGCAAAATACCCAATTCTTGTAATTTTATCTGTTTAATTTTGAATTACCGTTCGCAAATACCTTTTCTGCGAAATATCCAGTTTTGGGATAGTTATAATTTTTATGTATCATTTTGAATCACTATTCGAAAATGCATTTATTATTATTTTTTTTATTTTTGCAAAATGTATAGTTAGGAGTGTTTATAAATTTTATAAGTTTTATTTTAAAATACCATTCACAAATAAATTTTTTTGCAAACTATTTAGTGTGTGGGTATTTATAGATTTAACTCTATGAGCCCGACGGAGACCCAAAGCGTCCCTGTCGACTGAGGACGGAGTCGGACGTTTTGGGGCGATTGGGAGTATTGTAGGGGAATAAGGAAGTTCCTGAGGCCCCCCGGGCAGATTATCTCAGCGGGGTGGAAGGAATTCTGACAGTGAGTGATATGCGGTTTTGTCAAGTCATTAAGTCGGAGCATAGCAAAAGAAGGAAGAAAGGACAGTTATTTACTAAATGAGATTATGTTTATCAGAAGAAGAAAAAAAAACAAACCCAATTTACATTTTTTATACATTTCATTATGATCTATATAAGGAAATTGTTAACTTGCTTCATGCAAAAGATATTCAAAATGTTCATTTTAGTAAAAAAAAATAAGAAAACTCTTTCTTCCCCTTTTTAAATTATTTTATTGACACTGATCAATTCACACATTTTTTGGAACAGAAATCTTTCAGACCACCTTTTTTTTGAAAAGTAAATTTATTTACTTTCTCATTTATTGTTTTTGATTGTATTGCTACAAGCAAATTTTACCAAAGAAAATAATTTAGATTCCATAAAATTTTCGATTACTGTTTTTCTCAACTTTTCATGATTTGTACATTTTACGGAAATACGGTGACCATTAATTAGTGTTCAAATCAACTGCTGAAAAAGATAAGTTAAAAACTGCAAACAAGACTTCTGAATAAGATTTTGAAATAAAGTTAAATTCTAGACATATTTAAATTCAATTAAAAAACAATTATTGTTTCAATGATTGTAAAATTAGAAATCGCTTGAGATACATCTGATTTTAAAAAAAACTTTCCTGGTGTTGTGCGAGTTCTAATTTTTTGCTGAAAGTGCTATATTGAATTTAGTATATACTAATTATGAAATTAATCAGAAGATATTAAATTTGGCTTGTCAACTGATAATTTGATATGCTGTCAGATATGCACAACGGAAGGGAACTGAGTTTCGCTACGGAGTACCGCGAGGAAGCGAAGCGTCCAATGCACCTCCGCATCTAGTTGATGAATGGGCTTCTAATTAAATTAACGGTTAAAAAATTCGAATAAGGGATTTAAAATCAGATGAATTAAAAAAGAGGGATCTAATTAAAGAAGGAAGAACAAGTTGCGTAAGAAATTTTAGCTGAAAACACTGCGAAACGCTAGTGTGGTGTGGAAGTTTGGAAGAAGGGTGTTTTCCGTGTCCGGATCCGTATTTTCATTAAGGTTACAGTGCTACAACTAGGAGAGACTAAAATAGAAGGCAAATAAGGTCTAAAAAGATGGAGAAAAACGAAATTTAGCATGAAGATGGCGATGGAATTAAGTTATGAGCTCTCGGAAATAAGCGCGGGTTTGCCCAACGTGGCGGTTTAATGAAGTCGAAATGTAAAAATTTTTGAGGATTTTACGGTTCCAGATTTGAATCGACTGTGCTTACAGCCCAACGTGTTTTATTTATTGGGAAATTTTCATATGTGAAATCTAGTATCGCCCTGAGTCTCTTACGAGAACTCGGAACAGATATGCACAAGAGCATCTCTTAGTCTCAGTAAGATTTTTCGCCCTATATGAATAAAATGATGAAAATTTTAGCTTTAGATAGTAAAAATTTTCCTCACTAGGAATGCGTTTTTTGTTTTAATTTTGTTTTAACTGCAAAACAGAAGATATATTTTTTACGACTCCATAATTGCACGGAAATTCTCTTTGTGTTATCTTTATTTCATTAGCTTCTCAGAAGTGGAAATTCGTAGGGGGAAAGGGGGAGAGAGAGGTTACGGTCTTTAACCTTTTATACGGTCGCAAGGCATTTTAAAATTAGAGATTTATTTTTAAATATTAAACTATCAATATATTTCGTTACAAAAATATATATTTTAATAATGAAATTTTAAACCTTTTCAACAATGGTGTTTACAGTTTTGCTAGCCACAATCGCCACATTTAACTGTACCTCACATATACACAAACGAGGTTAATTTGTCACAAAGTTAACATAAAACATGGCTTACCTCGTTCTACAAGACAAGAAAGAACCAAAACATCTGCCTTCTTTTCTTCATATTTAAAAATAAGCTTGTAATTTAAAGACATTATTTTTCAAAATATATTTTTTTCTAATTAATAGAATTACTTGATTCTTTAATGCGTTCTAAGTGCGTTTCTTTTCATGAAATATTTGAAAAAATAAAATAAATTAATTTCAATAACAATACAACGTTAATTAAGGTGTTGGGGCCGAATACTTGAATAAACCTGAATAGCCTACCGATATTCGGGAAAAAAAGTTTACGACTCTTTTTGTGTATAATTCTTTCTTTCCTTTACTTTTTCAACATAAACACCGCTTTTTTCTCACATTGATATCTATAAAAACTTGTCTTGAGGGTAATTCTCTGATATTCTTGGTGAACACTCATTTAGAGTTGTGCAAAAATAAGATGATGTATATTTGAGATATTTATGATTAGCGATTTTTTGCCGAAAAAGACTGTTTCAGAAAGCATTGCTTGTGTGTTCACAATTCTCCTAGGAGCTCCCGAGATAAATGATTACTTTTCTTTGTAAAATGTCTGAAGTTAAAGAATTTTCTGAGTGATAAAAGACGAGTGATATAGAAACCACCTTTTCCCCTGACGGATTTGTTGCTTTTTACATAGTCTTTAGTTTATTTGTCCGCTCTATAAGTGTGTCTCTACTGATAAGATCTACTTACCAGAATTATCTGTCAATTGCACAAATGAATAATAACTGGTCATAGTTTATGGATTCGCTTTAGAACCTACGGAAATTTCAATGACTGGGTAAAAAATAATTCAGAAACTTCTTTGAAAGCATTTAGATGAACTAATCGAGATTCCTCCTAAACTGATAGAGTAGAATTCTTATCAGTAGCCCGAAAAGCATTTCACTCACAAGACTTTGTCCAGTACCGATAGTTCTAACCGCAAATGATCATCAATGGTTCCCCTTTCATTTTCGACAAATGACCGCGCAGCGGGCGTCCCCCTTTCTGGTATTGCGATGAAGGAAAAGACGATTCCATTCTGTTTCTGTCAATGAAAAATTACCCCGGGCTTTGAGGCAACCAAATTCCCTCTCGATCCGGGCTCGAGGAGTTAACAGCAAAAGCTATGTCTGGACGTGCGGTAATGACAAGGAACATCAGGGATCCAATGGCTTCCCTGTAAGGAATGGTTGTTCCTTATGGTAAAGGATTTGAATCAGACGAGAGGATTGTTCCAGGTTCTGCTGGAATAGTATAGGGGTTTGCTACATATAGATTAAATCGTTTAAGAATACGCTTTATGTAGTTTTCTGAGTGTAAGAAAATTGTACCATCTTGTCTGTAATCAATCTCCATACCCACAAAAAATCCAGTATCACAAATGGTGGCCTCGAACTTTTTTCTTATGCCATCTATAATTTCAAGTAATACTTTCCTTCCTTCGCAAAATATTAAAGCATCAGCCACATATAACATAAGAAGTACTTTCTTTTCTCGAAACACACCACTAAAAACACAAGAATCAGCTATACTTCGACTGAAACCAAAATTGGTTAGAAATTCAGAGAAGGTCTTATTCCAGCATCTGGATGCTTGCTTCACTCCATAGAGAGATTTTTTAAGTTGACACACTAGACCTATGGAATAATCCAAGCCAGGGGGATGATCCATAAATATTGTCTCCTTGACTTCACTATACAGAAAAGCAGTTTTAATATCAATTTGTATGAATTGCCATCTTCTTTGTGCTGCAATAGCTAATAAGACTCTAATGGTGTCAAACCTAGAAGTTAGTGAGAAGGTCCCGCTGAAGTCTACTCCCTCCACTTGGGAGAACCCTTTAACACAGAGTCGGGCTTTGTATCTTTCAATTTCTCCATTAGGAAGATATTTTATTTTGAATACACACTTCCCAGATAGTACGTACGTTTGCAGCAAGTTTCATTTTTACTTGATATTACCTCGTCATGGAAATTTGTCATGGAACTCGTCAAGCTTGAAGCGAACTTGTGGCAAACTAAAAGTGCAGAACCGCCACCCTCGCTTGCAAAACGAGTTTGCCACAAGTTCGCCGGGACAACTAGCGCCACCCCTCCTTGCAATGCAAGCTTGCTGTGAATTTGCAAAACAAGCTTGATGCAAAGATGATAGCACAAAGAGATAATTATCTTTGTCTCTGTTTTAAAAAAACATCCGAATTTTAATAGCATCTCCTAGACCGGCCTTCTATTTATTAATTCAATAAATCAATGATAATTTTTGAAAAAATTAACTTTTTTATTAAACAAATTTGAAACATTTTCCATCTTTTTACTAAATATAGAACTCGCACTTTAAAGAAAACTATATCGCCTTTTTCTTAATGTTGAAATAAATATTAAATTATATTTTGTCCCATTTTAAAAGCAATTGCTTTTGAACTCTAATTTCTTAATTTATTCTACTAGCAAAACGTAGTTATTAGCGAAAATCGTTCTCTCTATGACTTCAAATCATATTCTTAATTGAAAAAATTAAAGAATTCAAGAAAACAGTTTAAAATAAATCGTATACGAATCGAATCGAACGATGCATTAGCGAAATATATCTTCTTCTCTCAGAGTTTAACTGACCGAGTGGTTAGTTAAACTTTGAAACTATCTTCAGCTTAGGAACCGGTAGGTCGTGAGCTCTAATCCGAGGTTGTGTTCGTACTATGTTTGCAATGAGTTTGACGTGGCAAGCTTGCTGCAAGTTCGTCGCGTGGTGACTTCGAAGCTTGCGTTTACTTGCTGCAAGCTTGTTTCAAGCTTGCACTCTTGTCGTGTCAACCTTGCTGCAAACTAAAATTACTATCTGAGTTCGATCCGATTACATTACTTGTCTCTGGAACAGGCACGAGATCCCACGTTTCATTCTTCTCAAGAGAATTTAATTTTTCATTTATAGCTTCTTTCCAATTATCTGCTTGTGGAGATTCAATGCTTATTCGTATGTCTGTAATGTGACATTATCTGCCACATTTAATTCATAACGAGCAGGAACTCTTAAGTTGTTTCTGGGACGATGACCATAATTACCAGCATTATCAGAATTGAGGTTATTCAACAAATTATCTTGTACCTCATCTACAGAATCCTTGGTATTTGAATCTTCTTCATCGATTGTAAACAGGAATGTCGATAGTGGTTGCGAGATTCTCAAATTGGAATTTTCTCCATTGAAGACAACATTTCTTAATACTTTAATGGTTTTAGCAACTGGATCAAAGAGACGATAATTCTTTGATTCTCTCTCATATCCAACAAAAATCACTTTCTTGCTATTAGGTTCTAATTTCTTTCTTAAGTTCTCAGGAACATGCATGTAGGGTTCTGAGCCAAAAATTCTCAAATGATTGAGTGAGGTAGATTTTCCAGTCCATAATTCATGAGGGGTAGAGTCTGGAGCTTGAGAAGTTAGAGTTCTGTTCAAAATGTAGATGTGTGTGGCTGTATTTACAGCTTGAACCCATAAATACAAAGGCAGTTCTTTGGAATACATCACGGATCGTGCACTTTCCACAATTGTACGCATGTCTTTTTCTGATCTTCCATTCTGTTGTGGAGTATAAGGAGCTGTAGTTTCTAACTGAATACCTTTCTTATTCAGAAAATCATTAAAATGCAAACTTATGTATTCGGTTCCATTGTCTACTCTGAGGTGCTTTGAATTTGTGGCTAAATTTGTTCTCACACAGTTGAACAAAGTTTTGGAAGTCTAATAGAGCATCACTTTTATGCTTGAGGAAGTTAACTGTTCTGAAACCACTGTAATCAACTTTCATTAAAATGAAATAACTTGCTCCACCTACTGATTGTACAGACATAGGACCACAGATGTCACCATAAATCAGTTCTCCTGGTTTAGTAGCTTTATATTCCCTGGGATTCGTTGAAAATCTTTGTTGTTTGCCAAACTGACATCCTTCGCAGAAGAAGTCTTCATTGTTTGAGACATCCAATTTTTCAATTAATCCTCTTTTACTCAATTCACATAGAGCTTTCAAATTTTTATGGCCTGTTCGTTGGTGCCATATTTTCAGATTATTCTTGTGAGATATATTCATTTCAAGATAAGTTAGAGTTCTAAACAGCATGTGATACAAGTTGTTTGCAGACCGTACTGCTGTTCCAACTAATTCATTTTCACAGTTGTAAATGTCAGCATAATCATGCATCTTTACTATTTTCATACCTTTGGTTGCAATCACACCTTCAGAAAGAAGATTTTTCTTTAGATCTGGAACATAGAGAACATTGTGTATTTCTCCTTCTTGCCATTTTCCATGAATAAGCTTCTTGATTGTTACATTTACTTTTCCTTTAACTGGTAACTCTACATTGTTGCCGAGGCGAATGACTTCATTTTCAGTTGATTCACTTAAGCTGTCAAAGTAGTTGAGATTGTAAGTCATATGTGCAGATGCACCACTGCCTAAGATCCACTGTTCCTCACTTCTTTCAACAATTCTCCCTATCTCGCTGCTGAAAGCACTGTAATTTTGTCCTTTGCTTTTCTCTGGAACATTATTGTCTTTTCCACGTGATTTGGAAAGGCAATCTCTAGCATAGTGTCCTTCCTTACGACAGGAAAGGCAGGTGATCTTGGATTAGTCTATCTCTCTGCTTTGACTTTGGAATTTATTTTCATTTCTCGAATTGTTCAACTGCTCTTTTTTCTCTTGTTCACATTTGGAGACGAAAAATGCTAATTCAGTCTGTTCAGATTGTGTTAATGATGTGTCTTCATCAATTCATCGTACAGTTATATTCGACAGATTTTGTTTACTGTCATCAACAGATAGCCACTCTTGTCAAAAGTTTTTTGTACCTAAGAGGTAATGTTCCTAAAATTTCCGTGATAACGGTTGCATCACTGATGATTTCACCAGCATCTTTGACTTGATCGGCGAGATTTTCGACCTTCGAAATGTACTGCACCACCGTTTCTTTACACTCTATATTTAACTGATGGAATTTATCAAGCAACAACATTTTATTAAAATCTGATTTTAGTTTAAAAATGGAGTCCAATTTTTCGATCATTTCTTTGGATGACCTGCAACTTTCGATCAGCGTCACTTGTGGCAGTTCCATAGCTGACGATATAATGAACATTGCTATGGCATCGTCTTTTTCCCATCTTTCGATTTTATATTCATAATTGTCAGGTTCGGTTTTGTTTCCATTTGCAATTGTGAAAACTCCTTTGGCTTTCAAGGCACAGTTTATTTGAAACTTCCGCTGAGAATAGTTCTTTCCATTAAATTTTTTGATCCGGAAACATTAACGCCAGCCATGTCGACTCGTTAGGCCGTTCTCGTTAGTCAAAAGTTCAACAGTCTTTATCAGGTAATGAAACAAATACACTTACGTTCGCAGTAATCTATAAGTTTATTTTGATTCTTGGTTAGATAATTAATAAATGATATCACACGGCGACACATGCCGGTTACAGGAACACATCCACGATAACAACAAGTAACTGCAACAGAACAGTGTTGCCAATGCATATGTCATAAAAATGTGTTGCCAGATATAATAGAGTAAATGTGACAACAGAATTAACAAACTTAATAGTCTATAATTTTTTTGCCACCGCCCCCACACACTTATAACTTCCAATCGTAGTTGCTGATGTTAATAATAAGAATACATAATGCATTTCTAAGCATTTTTCGTCAGTTAAAAGTATATCAGAGCAATAATTCCAGATTAGAAAACAACATGTTTTCTTTTTCCATAACCGATTTCTTATCCGTTTTTGGCTAATAATCATATTTTTATGTACTCACAATAGGTTTTAAACACTCTAAAAACGTTTTTTTCTTTTAATAAAAAGGAATAAAAAGTACAAAATATTTAATTTGAGCTTTTAGACTGCAAATGGGAAATTAGATAAAAAGGTTTAAATAGAGCAAAATTTTTCAAATTTGTGAAACTTTATCGTAATTGCGGCACCTCAAGACATGTTCCAATTGAAATCAATTTTTTTGCCTTTTTTGCATCAAAAGACAACTTTTTTGCATTATATAAGTTAAAAAAAGAAAAAAAAGATTTTTCGTACCACTCTACTGTACACCTCTCTCACAACACACCAGTGGGAGGTTGTTGGAACCTGACGAATTTAATGACAACTAAGTTCCCTTGTTTATGGAAGAATCTGGTGTAGTACCCGCATTCCTCCAGTTCCATTGTCGAGTGAAAAGTTGCTCTATAAAATTGATGAAATCGAGTCTCGTACATGCGATTCCCCGAAATGTTTCTCCAAATCCGAGATCCTACTACCAATCGAGTGTTTTCCTGTGTTTGTTTAGCCTAGTTTTTTTTTCTGACGTGAAAACGTCTTTCCGCTCGTTACAGTGATAGTCAGTCGAACTTTCTTGTGTGACAAAATACCATCAGATTTGAATCGCTAATAACTACGAGATGAATAATGCGAAACGTATGGTTGACCCCACAACGGATAGATCATATCTGAAAGAGTTTGTGACATGGTATTTTTTTGCTTGTAACATCATAGTACCAGTGTAGCCGCTCGCGCGTGATTGTTAGGAATTAGTTTTATGTAAGGTTATAAATAAGTGTATCGTGGAAACGCGTTTATCTAGGAGGTTGATTCTGATATCATTTTAAAGAGCTTGAGGAGTATTTCTAGTACCCAAAGTGAGACAATAAAATATTTATCAGAATATAAATAAAAATCGGTATTCAATTGAAAATTTCAAACTCCGCATGTTTTTTGATTATAACGTGCAGAGTTTTCTTCTGAATTGTGCAAAACTTTCAGAATACTTGACAATACGTAAAAGAAACATATTAAAATTTGAATTCAAAAATTTGATATTACAGAAAATCTGAGCATTTGTAATAAATATTGTTTTACTGCGCATACGCGAAATGTAGTACTATATACTGTCCACAGATGGCGCCATCAAGAGCTACTCTAAATAAAACATAAGAAAGGCGCAGTTCGGGTCCGCGGAGTAGATTTTTCGTGGAAATGTCGGGATAAAACATAAAACAAGTATTTCGTATTAATATGTAATTTAATTATCGATCTCTTTAATACAATATTTACACATAATGGTTACAGAAAAGATAAATCACAAGCTAACACAGACATTTGCTACATGCGATAAACTTGCGAACTATTCAAGAACATTCCAGGTAAAAGAACAATCAATTTATTAAACAGCAACAAGCTGAGAACGGCAACATACTTAAAAATAGAATGAATTCGGATAAACTTAATAAGAAGGTTGAGCTGTCAATCTTTTGCGCAAAGTGCAGTTGTGTATCTCTTGGTGTACAATGGAACGTCAATTGACAAACCAATATTTCTGCCGAAGCAAAGACAGCACAAGGAGAGGACCAGCATGAAAATGCCTTTCATGAAATGATTGAATCAATATATATTGACGTTGAATTTAAACTCGTTTCTTTTGTCAGAAATATCTATTTTTAAAGTATTTTTGAAATCAATAATTAGATCCAGGAAAATAACAGAATCTTGAAACTTATTGGTTTGGATTAATTTAAGTTCATTTGGATACAGGTTATTATAAGTTGCATTGAAATCTTTATGGTTGAATATAATAAGGTCATCAATGAATCTAAAAGCTGAATTCAAATTGATACCGATATTACGTTCATAAAACTGCAGAATATATATATATATATAACAAATAAGAAACATTCATAACAGAATTGTAAAAGCAACATAGTCAACATAAACATCATAATTCACAAAATGTCAAGAAAAAGATATGCGGAAAGAAAATTTCGATAGTTCTCATAGGGCCAAAATAAACAAAAGAGGAAGATAATATAAAATAATATAAAACACAAACGCTGCGAATGCGCAATAATGCTGCATTTCAAGAAGATTTGTGGAAAATATATCGATGTCATGAAAATCAATCAATGTTGAAATTAAATGGAAAGACTGTAGTTTATCGGTAAAAGTGTATAGATGCTCATCGGGGTAAATAAGAGACATCTGTACGAACCGATAAAAAATTAAGGAAATCATAATGTTTTCTGCGAACAGTGCTAGAATAAAGCTAAAAACACTGTCCTTCATCCCGAACATTATGATAGACCAAGAATTCGAATGAAATACCAAATATTAGAAATAATTTTACGAACCTAAGACTGAGGTATGCAGCCAACGGGAGACGTGACAAAGAAATGAACTGAACGCGTCATGTAGGGTCCGGACGTTTACGAAATATCAAGTTACTTTCTTTTGCGCTAAACTTCTAAGGCTGGGGGAGTTTCAATTAAGATTAAGATACCGATGGAAACAAAGATGAAAGCGTTCTGCATTGAGAAAACGATGAAGATTAAAGATATGATAATAAAAAAAAGGAAAATGATAACAAAAATGTGTATTTAAAAATCAAGGATTAAGGAGAAAACGGTAATGAAAAGGCAAAATGATAACAAAAGAGTGTATTTAAAAATTAAGGTGGAGACGTTAAGTGCTAAAAATATTTGAATTTGAATTCCATTAATAAACGACTGAATAAACGTTTTCGAGGTAATCACATTAGACTTGTCTGGCTTGAGAGACCCTACTGTAGTATTAGAACTGCCCAGCATAGCTCTAATATGCAATCCTTTACTTACATATTAAAGCCATAATTAAAGGTTCGTAGAAGGAGGTAGGAATTTTATTATTATTAAGGTCATTTATAAAGTGCTGAATTTGTTTCTTGATTGAATTTTTATTGCTCCATGTTTTCTTAATTCTTATGAGTTGATTGATGATAAATTAAATTTAGATGCATTAATTGCGGTACGAACACCTATATGAATAAACCTGGAATAATCTTCTCGAAATATCTCAACATAATCCTGAAGTTTATTGAAGACGAACAATTAAAAACAATAATAAAGTTTCGACTTCCTTAAAAATAATAAATTACATACAAACGCATGATTTTCAAGACCTCTTCACAAGCATCCCATTAGATAAATTACAATTAATTCTACGACCTAAAAACTTACTTAACATCCCAATAACATTCTGGAAAGATCTTACAAATTACTGTATTTACAATAACTTTATTTTCAAGAGGGAAAATATCTTTCAGCAAATTAAAGGTATCCCACAAGGGATCAGTTTTTCATCTCTACTTGTCAATTTATTTCTACACTTTTTTGACCGGAATATCACTATTAATTCGAATTCAGTCTTTAGATTCATTGATGACCTTATTATTTTTAAACATAAAGATTTCAATACTTATAGGAACTCAAATATCTCTTCTAAACTTTACAAAAACATTATCATTAAGCATCTCATAAGAATTAAGAAAACATGCAGCGATAAAAATTAATTCAAGGAACAAATTCAGCACCTTATAAATTTCTGACATTGTTTGGTTTATGTGGAGTTTACGGTACCCACTTACTTCGTTCCTCTTGGGATTGCCATTTCTTTGCCGCCAAGAACGGCGATGAGATAGCATTTGTTTTGCATGCATCTAGATGTTTTTAACGAGCGACAAGCGCGCATGCGCACAAATTTATATTTTCATCGGTGTTTTGCTTATCAGGCTATTGCGTCACGTTTCTATTTGACTGTTTTGTTCAACTCTTCGATGAAATTGGTTGATAAATTCAAATTTAAATAATACTTGGTTTGGAATTATTCGGATGGAATATCGGTTCAGTACCGTGTATGTTATTTTGTATGTTTCGTTTCTCAATGAATAAGCGAAACTACGATTATTCCGCTATGCTGAAAGCGAAGCCGCTGATATTTTTAAGTTAAAAAATCTGCACGGTACACACTTGAAATGCCACAGCCATTGCGTGCTCGATTTCTCGTTTTCAGGTGACTCAAGTGCAAGAGACAATAAAAAACACACTGCATATCCAAAACAGTATTTGGCGACGGCACATGAAATTGCGCTTAGAAAAATTGGCGAGAAACATGTGGGTATCGTAAACTCCACATTTATCCATTGTTTCTGTTGCTTTTTTTCTTTCGCGAATTTTTTTGATTTTTTCTGTGTTGAGGCAGCAGGAACGAAGAAAATATTTTCCAACAAATAAAAGGCATCCCACAAGGAACAAACTTCTCATCTTTACTAGCCAATCTCTTTTTTTATTTCTTCGAAGGAAATTTCGTTTTAAACCTCCACTGTGCCTTCCGATTTATTGACGATATTATAATTTTTAATTTTCAAGACTTCAGCTCTGTTTGCAATAACATCTACCCAGAAGAACTCAAACTAATTAAAACCAGCAACAATCAATCTCCAGCAATCTTCCTTGATTTATGCTTAGACAACAAAAACGACTTAAAAATTGACACTCACGACAAAAGAAAGGAATTCAAATTTAACGTCCATAAGCTTATTTTTTGGAACTCTAATATCTCATATAAAATCTACAAAAACACAATTATCAATCAACTAATAAGAATCAACAAAAGTTACAATAACATTAATTCTGCCAGAATGCAAATCATGCGCTTAAGAAATAGCCTCAACATTAATAAAATTCCCCCTCACTTTACGAACCTCTGATTAATGGATTTAAAATGTAAGTAAAGGATTGCTTATCAGAGAGATGTCGACGCGAAAGTATAATCTTCGCGGTAGGGTATCTCAAGTCGATAATGTCTGATATTTTAAATTGAAAACGCATCTTTTAGACATTTTTCACAGGATATTTTCATACTTTACTGATTTCTTCCACTATTTCTCTACTCTTTCTATCGTTAACGCTCTTCGATTTAATCTTCATCGTTCCCAACATACTACACTCCCCTGGCAACAGCCAAAGTTAAGCGCGGAAACTGTTAATCGATACTCTGTTCACACTCCTTCAACGCCAATCTGTACCGTGGCCCTCCGCAAACACTGCCACGTCAACATCCGTCCTTCTGTTACGTAAAATATTTATTCTTACTTTTCTCTAATGTTATCACATCATACTTTTGTTTTAATTATTCAAAACTCCTCTATCCGTTTTTGGTTTGACATTAGGGATGAAAATCAGTGTTTTAGACTTTACGGCGTAACTGATTGCAAGAAAATGTCAAACTTTTTATATTTAGCAATTCACAATAACTTCATCCCTTGAAAAAACGTTATTGTGCTTTTATTGCGTTTTTCATTTCACGTTTTATACTCTTTCATTTTCCGATTTATACTCTAACTCTGTCTCGCTCTTTCTCTCTCTCTATATATATATATAATATATATCGCTATTAATTTGAATTCAGCCTTTAGATTCATTGATGACCTTATTATTTTTAACCATAAAATTTCAGTACAACTAATGATAATCTGAGTCGAAATGAACTTAAATTAATCCAAACCAATAGCTATCAAGAACCAGTTTTTTTGACTTAATTATTGATTTCAAAAATACTTTAAAAATAGATATTTGTGACAAAAGAAATGAGTTTAAATTTGATGCCAATAGATATATTTTTTGGAACACAAACATTTCTTCTAAAATTTATAAAAACACTATCATTAATCAACTCATAAGAATTAACAAAACATGCAACAATAAAAATTCCATAAAGAAACAAATTCAGCACATTATAAATAACCTTAATAGTAATAAAATTCCTACCTCCTTCTACGAACCTTTAATTAATGGCTTTAAGATGTAAGTAAAGGATTGCTATTTCTTATTAGAGCTATGCTGGTGCATTTTAATACTGTGGCAGGGTCTCTCAAGCTTGTCAGGTCTATTTTGATTACCTCGAAAATGCATCTTTCAATCGTTTATTAATGGAATTCAAATTCAAATATTTTTAAAATCTTACCGTTTTCTCCTTAATTTTTCAATACAACCTTTTGTTACCATTTTCCCTTTTCTATAATTATTTATTTAATTTACATCGTTTTCTCAATCTAGATCGATTTCATCTTTGTTTCCATCGGTATCTTAATCTTAATGGAAACTCCCTGAAACTTTAGAATTTTGTTTCAAAAGAAAGTAACTTGATATTTCGTAAACATCGGGATCCTATACGACCTGTTCAGTTCTTTGTCCTATCTCCCGTTGGATGCATCCCTCAGTTTAAGGAACGTAAAATAATTTTTAATATTTGGTATTTCATTCGAATCCTAATTTTTGGTCTATCATAATGCTCGGGGTGAAGGACAGTGTTTTTAGCTTTATGCTAACACTGTTCTCAGAAAGCATTATGATTTCTCCGATTTTTTAGCGGTTCGTATAGATTTCACTTATTTACCCTTGATAAGCATCTATACGCTTTTACCGATAAACTACAGTCTTTGTTTATCCATTTTAATTTGAAATTGATTGATTTTGATGACATTGATGTATATATATAATTTTCGGGCTTCTCTTCCTGCCGAGCGTCTCGCTATGATATTTTTCAATTTATTAAATTTTTGTCCTGTGTTTCTTGTATATTTTTGAACTTTTGTCTTTTGATTTTCAACGAATTTTTACGATTTGATTGTTTTATTTTAGAAAATATAAATGCAAATTAAAATACCAAAGTAAAATCCAATTAATTTAACTTATTTAGAATTTGCAAGTGCCTAAAGCAGTATCCTAAAATTCATTTATGTTTGGAGACGGCAGAAGAAATAAAAAAAAATCTTGTATTATTAATTTTTAACAATATTTCGTGCATTTTCAGTGGAATTTGAAATCATAGTTGTTTAGACAAGGAAGGATAAATAATAAACATCAATAAAAGAAGATGTATGATGCAATTGTGATTAGTATAACACTTAAACTTAAAATCTTAATATAAAATACAGAAGCAGATTTAAAACACATCTGAATTTCGCAGTGGTAAAACAGGTCATAAAATAAATTCTAAATATATCCTTAAAATCTTAGCCGTTACATAAAAGTAACCCTATTGGCACACGAATATAGAGATATGCCTTCAGTATAACGGGCAATGCCGAAATGTTCTGATACGACGTCTCTCGTTATTCAACGCAATTTTTGGCGAAAAAAAGGAAAGAATCGCAATTTTTGCTCTCTAAGTTTCGCCAAATTCAAGATTTATTACAATTGTAGCAACCGTTCAGTATTTTCTAATGACGTCAACAGTCCCTCTTCCTGTGATTGGGGTAATTTAACTGCATTATGAATGAAGCCCTCAATTACCGAAAGGGCACTCCTATCCCCCCTGAGGGGAGCAGGTGGTAGTATTGCAACAGCTCCCATTGAGAAAGCTGAAATGTTGGTTGATAGCCTGCATAACTAGTTCTAGCTCAATAGGGACATTGAGAATCGTCCCCTCACTCAAATTATACAAAAGGAAGTTTCGGAATTCTTCAGTAAAGCCCACACAAACGACCTTGAACCAATTCGCGCGAAAGAAGTCGCTGATTTTATCAACAAACTAAAACCCAATAAAGCGCCTGGTCTAGATTTAATTTCAAATTGCATGCTTAAAAATCTCTCCCTTAAATTTATTCCTTACATCACTTTCATTTTAAATTTAATCAGGGACGTGGCGAGCGTTTCACATCTTGGGAGGTGTGAAATACAAAAAATGCCGACACTAATGATGAACTTTGCCGACTTTAAATAACGGCTATTTTTTATGCTGCCCAATATACATAGTTCGAACTGTGATGTATAACATCATTTTAGATTACGAGGAGAATAAATATCTAGGAATCACCAACGATAGAAGATTTACCTACAGATACACAATGAAAATATGGCGGGGAAAAAAGTGGCTCTCAAATTACAATGGCATATGTATTCATTAAAAGGAAATAATTTGTATATTCGAGAAAATACGATTATTAGTAGTAAATCTTTAACTGCGCGTGTGCGAAACATAGTATACTTCTTTCATAATTGTGAAGCCATGTAGAGCAGCTTACAAGGAGATGGCACGACTTGGGAAATTCAATTCGTGATGAAAGTTGGCATATTAGTAGAATACCATTAGGGTGTTCACCCATTAATCTAAAAAAGTGCAATGCCCAGTCAATTCGGAGGAAATGGCCCTCAAACTTTGGGCACAACTTATATACCAGTAACTCTTCACAAGCAGGCAGTGCTCTGATAGGTTAGATGTCAGCGCACTCAATTACCATTCGCTAGGTCCGCAGTTCGGTCCTGGCTCCGTTTTTTATCAATATTATTCCAAATTAAATTAAAAATTTAAAAAATATTTTAAATTAAAACTTTAATTATTTTTGTGCAGAAAATAACTTTCTTGACACCTTTCATTTTCATGAATAAGTTCTTCGTCACTCACAATAATTTTTTCAGCCAGGATGGCCAAAGTATTTTGGAAAATTTCTTCACCCATCAACATTGCTTCATGAGAAATTGAAGTTGAAGATTCTGATGAAATTAAATTATTTTGAGCCAGTAAACCTTGATAATAAATAACATCATCTTTTAATCTCAACTTTGACACTTCACTGTATAGTGATTCTTGTGTGGTTGCATCTTCAACCTCCGACACACTAGCAGTGTTATAATTCATAGACATTTTCACTTTAGAATATTTTAACTCTCTGTATTATGCTAATTTAATCAAAATGCAATGCGAAACACTTAAAAATCCGAGATGAATAACCTCGTTTGTTCAGGGCTTCTAAAGGAATAGAAGTAAAAGAACTGTCGAAGAATTTCATACGATAATGAGTAAAGCCATTTATCCATTGGTCCCTTTTCAATTATTGAAATTTCGGACCATCTGCCTAAGCATTTAATAGATTAACAGCTGCTCTCTGCTATTTTTATTCCAGCATTAAAATATTGGACCATCTGCATATGTATTCAATATATTAACATCTGCTCTCTACTGTTTCCAAGATAAAATAAGAACGAAGAATTTGTGAATACAAAAACCCAATAATTTAAAACTTTCAATGAATTTAGAATGAGAATTTTAAGTATAGTTAATATTTATCACCATTAAAGATGTATTTATAATTATTTTACCGTTTATATATTATTTTTATTATTATTTTATCTGTAATTCAAGTATCATATAAATAAAGTTATTTTCTGCATAAAAATAATTAAAGTTTTGATTTAAAATATTTTTCAAATTTTTAATTTAATTTGGAATAATTTTGAAAAAAATAAAAATAAAGAATCCTCAGTCAGGACTGAACTGCGGACCTTCCGAATGAAAAGCGAGCGCGCTGACATCTGAGCAATGATTTCTCGAGAAGAGTTACTGGTATATAAGTTGTGCTCAAAGTTTGAGGGCCATTTCCTCCGAATTGGCTGGCCATTGCACTTTTTTAGATTGGTGGGTGAACACCCTAATGGTATGCTACTAGTATGCCAAGTTTCATCCCGAATTGAATTTCCCAAGTCGTGCCCTCTCCTTGTTAGATAATTCCAGCTGAATACTGTCAAAATTCAGACAGTTATCTACATTGTAGCGAGCCGAATTTCAGTTTCACTCTAAGAGAAACAAACGATGAGGGGTTTCCACAAATTTATGCTTCTTAAACATGAATCTCCGAATAGTTGTGTTGAATTTTCTAAATGTTGAACATGTTGAATACTCATGCATACTTATAAGTTAAATGCACAGTTTAATTTGCATTTCGACGATTACAATTCGAAGATTAAGGTTTAAATAATATCATTTGTGAAATATCCTTCATCATTTTGCTTCTCTTGGAGAACAGCTTTAATTTCGATCTCTGCAAAGCCGATATTTTTCTGACTTTTAAAGATATTCAACTGGAATTTAAATATAAATTGCCCTATATATGTTGTTCAGAAATTATGAAAGAAAAATTATTTTATAAAAATACTCATATATTTCCTTGAATATTCAAGGTATTTACTTTGAATTTTAGTATAATGCTTCGATGACATACTGTCACATATTCTGTGAGTTTCGTGTAATTTTGTTATGAATTCTGCATGTTATAAGCAAGAAATATGCAGAACAATTTAGGCTATTTTAAGAAAACTGTTATATCATCCCGAAAATACATGTTATTTTTACAAAAGGGTATGTAAATATTGCGCACAGTAAACTAAACCATGGATGATATTTACAAATCATTTTCATGTTTCTGTGAAATGTCGCAAGTCCAAATCACTTTCATCCTTATTACTTTCTGGTCGGTCGCCTAAATGCTTTCGTCCCACGATTATCCATAACCTATTGTGAACCATTGTATTCATATTAACTCCAAATTTTTTGCCTCTGAAGGAATATGCCTAACTTTTGGACATCGGTGTCAGTGACGCCTCGTCCATTGGGGCTGCAGAGCTGTAATTTTTTTCTAAACTTGTATTTTCGTTTTTAATCTTATCCGCTTACTTTTCACTCTCAGAGTTTCATGACTTACGAAAATGCAAAAAAGGAATAAAAATTGAAGAGAAGGCAGAAAATGAATCAACAAGCAAAATAGAAGCAGGTCTGAGCTGCAAAATACTCTGCCCCCACCCAAATTTGTTCACTATGCAGAAAATCCAAAGAAAAATAAACCTTTCTCCCTTTAACTTAGACGGGCTATGGGTTGCCGGACGAGTATCTGTGGCTGGCACGGAGCCAACTGAACGAGAAGAAGATGCTCTTTTTAATTTATTTTTCCTATTTCCTCATTCCCACACAAAGTGCCAATCTCATTGGCGGTTTATTGGTTTTGCTTTCGGTTTGTGTTGCGTCGACAGAAACACATCTGGTTCATTGATTATTTGCTTTCTCGGGATAGAAGGCTAGAATTATTTTGAAGAAGATATTCATTTTTTGAATAGTGTTTTCGAGTGAAGAGTGCGAAGAGGGAAGTGTGTATGTGGAGCTCTGATTTTGATTTTTTGGTCAACAGAATCGTTACATCAGCATTCACTTAATTTTCTATTCGTAAATCTAGTAGTAAATGTCATATATGCTGGTTATTTAATTTGTTTGAAAAGCAGGAAATTTCATATCTGATTTTGTAATTTAAAAATTTGGCCTACTGAAGGTTAAAGTAGCTTTTTAAAAATGTATTCTCTTGTTAAATATCATCTTGCAGCTCTCCTCGTTTCTGAGAAAAAGAGCCGCCACTGACCGGTGTATAAATAATATATATGCATGTAATATACAGGGTGATTAAAAAATGTGGCCAAACTTTAAGGGTAAGTCAGGCGCAAGCGCCATCTGGAAGCAGCGGATGGCATTTAACATAAAACAGTGCTGGACAAAATGCCGATATCTTTCTGAATATTAACAGTATTGTACTGGAAATTTCATATAAGTTGCCCTATATATCTGGCTTTGAAGTTGTGAAAGAAAAATTACTCTACCTTCTGCGGATGCGCAGTAACAAATTATTTACTAGAAATGCTGATATCTTCTTTAATTGTCAAGAGCTTTTCTAGCATATTGTCAAGTATTCTGTAAATTTCATATTATTTCGTGAAAAACTCTGCAAGTTATAAGCAAAAAAACATGCCGAAAAATTTGTGTTTTTTTTAAAGAAACTTTTATATGTTTCCGAATATTCGTTCTATTTTTACGAAGATGCTTGCAAATATTGAGCACATCACACAAAAGAATTGATGAAAGTTGTAAACCATTATCGGTTTTCTGTGAAGCGGGATGAGATAAAATCCCTTTTCTACTTCATCAATTTCTGGTCGGTCCCCTAAATGCCCTCGTGACCGAATCTTCAATGTAAATTGTGAGTTGAAACCGATTATTTACATGGTCGAAGTTCGAGGAAAATTCATCCAGCCTTCCGGAAGATATTCGAAAAAACTAGAAATTTGATTATGTTTGCCTCACTTAACCTTAAAGTTTGCATCCAGTTGCTTCACAGAAAGCTGATAATGCACATTTCTTCGAATATCTCTCGAAATGCTGTATGAATTTTCCTCGAACTTCGACCGTATAAATAATAGGTTTCAATTCACATTGAAGATTCGGTCAAGAGGGCATTTAGGGGAACGACCAGAAATTGATGAAGTGGAAAAGAGGTTTTGGCTCACCCCGCCTTACTGATAATGTACTAAGCTGATAATCTTTTGCAATTTTCATCAATTATTTTTTGTGCTGAATGTAATATATACATGCATTTTCGTAAAAATAGCACGAATATTCGGGAAGATATGAAGGTTTCATTTAAAAATCCTAAATTTTTCCGCGTGTCTTTTGCTTATAACTTGCAGAGTTTTCTAAGAATTAATACGAAACTTGCACTGTTTTAAAGTTTGAAGTAAATACATTGATAATTAAAGAAGATATCAGCATTCCTAGTAAATAATTTTTTACTGCGCATCCGCAGAAGGTATAGTAATTTTTCTTTCACAACTTCAAAGCCAGATATATAGAGCAACTTATATAAAATTTCCAGTTCAAGACTGTTAATATTCAGAAAGATATCTTCATTTTGACCAGAGCTGTTTTAAGTTAAATGCCATCCTCCAGATTGCGTTTGCGCACCCATGTTCTTATGTGATTTTGGATGCTTATCACATGCCTGACTTACCCTTAAGGTTGGTCACGTTTTTTTAATCACCCTGTATAAATAATAAATATAACAATCACATCTTGGGCGATTAACGTGTCATGTCACTAAACTTTTATTCACATAAGTGGAAGATAAAGGACCATGGAACCTAATAGCTTTCTCCGTTGGTCAATTTCAATAAAAAAATTCTTTGAAAATTGGAAAAATTAAATTACGTGTATAATTTTTGCGGTACCACATGTTTGCGGTACCAAAGTTTAGAAAGTAGTGAGACAAAGGATAAATGGTGCGCGCTCTCTCTTTCTCTCCTGAAAAGTATTCTAAAAAATTAATAGTAAAGAAAGTGTTCGGTCTCCTTGGGACAATATAGTCCATTTGGGGCTTCGTAGTATAGCGAGGAGAGCCGAGAATACATTCTGGGTGCATCCCTTTATTCCAACTGGTACCGAAATTTCATAAAGATATTCAATTTTGGGACAGATAGCAAATTTTATTTATCTAGCTTGTTGCACTTTAGTGTTAAATTTTCACATACTCACAAGATATACACACTCACATATACACACATTACGGCAGACAGACCGCTAACTTTTGATGGATTTGATCCAAAATTAGACAAAGATCTACGATTCTAATGATAAAACGAAGCTAATTTTCATCTTTCTATCTGTTTCGGGTGCTGATTTGCGAATGATACTTGATAAGAATTTCATCGAAAATTTGTTTGAGATCTACAATTTTAGTTTTATGACTATATACCAAATTTCTCGCGTCTAGTTCGTTGCGCTTATGGCAATTAGAGACAGATATGCATACTTCAAAAAAAATCCAGCTCTGGGAGATTTGACACTTGAAAATTAATCAAAATGTCGTCATCGAATTTTTTGACGAATACAATATTTTTCTTTGCAACTTTCGTAAATGAGACTGATAAAAAAACCCCGATGTCTTAAATAATCTCCATTTTACACCGTCTGGTAATGGCACCCAGTGCAAGTGCCCTGTCTGCCTTACTCTAGCTACGCCACTGAAATGAGAGTTAATTTCGTTAATATTTGTTTTACATATTTGTGTAGTTGAAACCCGATTTCAGTCAGAATACTCTACAAAACAGTGCAGATCCATTGCTTTGCTTTTTCTACAACGATGTAATCATGATCAAATACTCCTCCCCCAAAACTCATAAATATGAGGAAACGCATGAAGGAGTTCCAGATTTTATTATTTATTTGTTTAGAAAAGCCTCAGAAAACTTGCTTAAATGGGCTGATAGGGCAGTAAAAAGGACTAAATCCTTTACGTCTTTGTCTTTTTAATTCTTGTTTGCAAGAATTAAAAATACCAAGGTAGTTTTAAAGAATCCGAAAAGAATAGCAACACTGAAATTCTTCTTTGCTGAATTTAGAAACATAAAATAAATATTTTCCATCACGGCCCGGCGCCTCAACCCAAGACTGACACCCGGGCATCAGTACTCGCTGTGTAACCTTCTTTTGTTATTTTCCAGGAAGAACATTTTCATTACATTTGTAACTCGTGTTGAATTTGTGAAGTCTGGTTTGTTCTGTTATAAATGAACTCCAAATTTATTAACCGAAATTTCCTCACGACAGGGTCGGATTTAGCTTTTGAACCACTCGGTGCAAAAGTAAAAAAATACGCCCTTATGGAACTACAATGTAAGCATTCTAAAAACCAGCGGGAGTGTTCTCCCCTAAACTTTCTCGTATACTTCTCCAAAAATGTGCCGTTTCCCCTTCCTCCGCGTGGCTAAAACAACTCGAACACATTGGTATCCAGAATCCAATGACTATCAGAAGGTTTTTCATTATAGTGATTGAAAAATATCTAGGTAAAGAATCAAATTCAAAGAGATGCGTACCGATGGACCGTGGACATATGTCAACTTCCCGTCAATTAAAAGACGTCGGGATGTCAGCACAATAGCTGAGAGTGTAGACCCGTAATTTTCTTCAAAATTTTTACGTTTCGCGCCTTTTAATCTGCTACGATGTGCAACCCCCGAGTTTTTCCGAGAGCTTCAAATCTTAGTCTCATCCCAATTTTCATGCTGAATTTCGACTTATTTCCTGGAATTTTACCTTATTTGCCTTCTACTTTAGCATCTTAATTGTTGCAGCACAGTAAAATTTATAAAAGACGGATCTGGACACGGAAATCCTCTTCTTCCAAATTTCACCAATCTAGCTTTTGCGAAGTTCCACTAAATTTCCCATTGCACTTTGCTCCCCCAGCTTTAAATTGCATCACCTCCCCTTTCTCATTAGTTTTTGCTAAATTCGAATTCTTAAAGCTTTATTTTAATTAAAAGGACTTTATTAAATAGATTTGTCAAAATGAATTCATCGTTATATCAGGATATGCTGGCAGATAATTTGTTCCTGATATATCTTCTGATAACATCAGGAGATTGAATATTTCAACAAGACAAAGTATCTGTGCATAATTCATTGTTCTGAAAAATCCTAGATGAAAGCGGTAACCTACAAAATCCTGGTAAAAACTCTTCAATGGCCATATCGGAGTTCCGACCTGAATCCAATGGGAAAACTTTCGGGAATTCTGGTTCGACATGTTTACAAGAGTGGGCGACAGGATTCTTCTCACTTAGGAAAACAACTTACTCTCTAATAGGTGTTCGATGTTTCCTAAAAGAAATTTATAGATTGATTTGAATTACAATTGTAATTTATTCAAAAAATCAGTGCAATTTTTTTTCAAATGAACAGTTTGTTTAGAAAGATTTTCCAATCGCTTTAAAGAAATTAATGTAGAAGAATTTTTACTTAATGCTGATTGCTCATGAAACATAATATCACATACAAGAAATTTTTAATTTTGATAATACACAATTTAGATAACATTTTAATTTGTACACATGTGAAAATTAGTTAAAATAAGACATAGTTATTATAGTTTTTTCTTCCAATGAATGTAAACAAACATCCTTAAAAATAGGCTTAATTAACACGGTTTCAAATAGTTTATTCAGAGAAACTTTAACAATTTCAAACAACCTTAAAACTTTACTGCATAAAATTTCAGATACATTTCTTTGCTATAAAGTATACTTATTGTAGGATTAACTTTATTATTCTTTCATTGCATTTCAGTTTTGATGATTTTCAGAATTTTTTAAACATTAAAATAGCTTCTGTTCAGATAAAAATGCAGCTGTTGAATTCTGAAAAAAATTATTAAATATTAACAGCGTAATTTCAACAACTTGAATTGTGGAAAATTTATAATGAGATTTCAGCTTTGACTATTAGTGTTGCTATTTTACAAAAATGCAAATTAGATGCAATTTTTCATTTTTGTTGTCTGTCATTTTTATAGGTAACACATCCATATCGAATCATTATAAATAAATGCATAGAAAAACACAAATGACACACAACATTTCAAGGTTATTGCTTAATAATAAAATCGTGGTATTCCACTGAAACTGAAATAGATTTGGAAATGAAAGAATTAGAAAGAATTTCTTTTATGGAAAAACAATACTTATTTCTATAAATAATTGCAACTTCAGTATGAAATATATTTATAGATATCATGAATTTGAATACCGGGCTTTAATATAAAAAATGCATAAGTCCATCATATATTCAAAAGTACAAATTAGAAATTTAATTGATTTGCGTGGATATTTTTATTACACATTAAGATGAAATAATAATTTAATTTGTTGACATTATTGAAATTAATTTATTAAATAAATTATTTTCAAACTATCATTAATATTATTACAAAATGATTTTGAATATTTTTTATGTTTTTATTTCTTCAAATTTGCTTTTTTTAATTCCATTTTTGAAATATAGGCTAAACTGGTTAGACACTTCATAATATTTTTCGTATCTTCGTAAGCCCTATGAGCTCTAGGAATTCTTTCATTTAACTGGGCGTATTTCCTAGCTCTTTTCTTCCCTTCTAAATTTATCTCCATTCAGCTTATTAAAAAATCATTATATTTTGATTCATCTTTTAAAGCTTGAAAGAGATTTTTAAATTTAGGATGAGGTTTAATTAGAGTAGTCTGAAATTTGTTATGCCAACCTTCGATTGTATTGTTTGTTCTATGTTGTTGTTGTTTGTGGCAATTCCACATGCAATTCCATCTTTGAAGTCTGAATAATTTCCAAGACATCGATTTAAATTAAACTAAAAAGTAAATGTGTAACAATATTTGACCAATCTCCTCGTTAAAAAGAGCGAAATGCTTTTATCAACGGTTTTTAAGCTGTGAAGCGAACTGCATTTACACTGACCAGTAAGTAGCAGGCCTCATGGACAGGAAGTGGAGAAAATGTCACCTAGTCAAGCCGGGCCGCTGGACAAAGTACAAGAATGCGCGCCCCCCCCCCCCTCAATTACCCTCAGCAGCCCTCAGGACCACCTCTGAGACGGGCCCTGGGGATTTTGCTCTTCCGATCTCGACGAACCCAAGCGCGGATGAAATAAGTTTTCCGTTGGTTCCTTAAGGCTGCCGTGCACCTAAACGAAAAACCGGTGTCGATGAAAGTGTCCTCTAACGGTGGGGGTGAAGAGGTGGTCTTAAAATCTTAATTGACAAGCCGTATCACAGCCTAGAAGCGAAAACGCGGACTACGGATTATTTTTTTGCTGTCGCGAAACGGAGGGAGGGGTCCCAAGGTCATGCCTTGTCCCCCGAAGACTCCCTTTACGCCTTTGTAAGAGTAATCTGATACCCGACCCGCTAGTCAACCTACACTCCAAATATTGATGGAGAACGGAGAATGAATTTCGAGACGGGTGTTTGCAAATCGTTTGACGAAAAGATTCCAAAATCTGTGAAAACCGTTATTTTAGATTTAAATATCTTGTCAAATATATTGTCGGATAATTATTATTTTCTCAAAGCAGGCAAGCGGTTGTGGTTGTCCCAATTCAGAAACCAAAACTAAGATTTTTATTACATTAGAGAAAATTGTATGAAGTTTTTATGAATTTAATATTGTAATATCTGAACATTTCTAATTCGTCCCGAAAAATTTTGAGAACAGTTTAATGGCTTCTTAGTATTACGGAAATCTACATTATTCTGCATACAAGAAGCAGAGAATGAAAATGTATATTCTGATCAATCCTAACACCGCACGAGAGGTTCATTTCAAACAATATATCATTTACTTCGATAAAATCTGAGCATCTGGAAAAAAAGATACTAATTTATAAATCTAATAAACGCACGCACGTTTCTCGTAGGATTAACAAGATTGTGAAGAGTTGGGGATGTGACATTTAATTCTCTCACTTTTATTATAAACAAAGTATTTACAAGAAAATTTCCAAATATACTCTCTGGTTTTACTTATTTTTTGGGTGGGTGTGTCTACAATTGATTTAGGATTTTTTTTATGAAAATAAAAATTATAATTGGTACTACGTAACAATCGCCGTAGGCGGCTAGTAATAAATAAATACACATATCCATTAAGAATTCTTTGAATAGCTGAAATATTCACAGATAAATATGTTTGATTGTGCCAGCACTAAATACAATAAAAGAAATTAACCATTTAATAAAGTTGTAATGCTAGAATTAACATCAGGACAATATTTGGGCCATTCTCATGAAAAAGGTACAAATAGCTAAAAAAATTTTATTTTACAAAAGTATGTAAAAAATTTAAAAAAATTGCATGGACGTTTCCATTCAAGCTTAATAAATAAACTTATATTAGTGATCAAGTTTTCTGTTTTACTTTTCACTTTTCTTAAAAGTTTTAAAATTTTTAACCTGTCTAAGAAGGAGACATGATAGTCAACGGAACTTTTACATTTTAAACGAAAGCATAATTGACTAATTATTCGGCAGATTTGGTACAGGTTTATTTCTTATAATTAAACAATAAAATTAGTTATTAAAAACTAGAGCAAGAAAACTTAACATTTTAAAATAAATACCACTCTTTAAATAATGGCCTTGACAGTGCGTTTGTTAAATAATATTTACAAACAATTTCAAATAACGCATCTTCAGGAATTTTTTATATACATCTGAGACGAAAAAAAAAAGTAAACTGTCTTTCATACTGAAATTTAACAGAAAAAGATTTTTGGTGTATTTATAGAGCGTTTTTAAAAGTTTTTTGATACATATTTGAATAAAATGACCTAATATCTCGAATTAGCTGGGAATAATATATTCTAATATTGTTTTATAATTCTTAAACAGGGCCTAATCCGACCCTGAGTCGATTTGAAACAATTTATATTACTTTACTTTGGAAAAATTTGCAACCAACAGAGATACTAATTTGGTGAACATCAATTCTTCATAAAATAAAACTGTTACATATGCAGTATAAATAAACATAACTATCAAGAATTTCTTAAATAATTGAAATATTTGCATACGATTCTGTTTGATTCTAGACTGCACTAAATATTTTCCTTACGTTGACATTAAACTTTTTATAGGCGGTGTTTTACAACTAAACCATATCTGTAATAGTTTTCTCTTTGGTAGGGAGAAGCTCTCTTTTGCTGGTCTTCTAGTGAAAATAAATTTTCTGATTACTAATAACGATAATATAGGGCACCATGAGTTTCTAGTCATCTTTTCTTGTGAATTTACACTTTATATGGAAATTAGTTACAGAGGAGGGAGCAAGAAAATTTTTAGAAAAATAGAGGGACTAGTAAACTTTTCTACATACAAAAAGCCTAGAATAAAAATATATATATATTCTAATTAATCCTAATTAGGTACATTTTAAACAACATCTGAGATATAAAACCCAGAATAGTTAAAGATAGAATTTCGTAATCAGAATATCCTTAATATCCTGCGGTTTCCCCAATAGGGAACTTCAGCATTTTTTAAAAACGCATGAAATCAATCCGTATTTATAGAAAAAATCATTCTAATTTCAAATATGCAAGTGAAACCAAAAAACGAAAATTCAGATTTTAATTTACACCAAAATTATAATTGAGTATATTTGAAAAAATGTTTGAAGTTTTTATGAATATAATATTGTAATATCTGACCATTTCGAATTCGTCCCGAAAAAGTTTGCAAACGACTCACTGGCTTCTTAGTATTGCGGAAGCCTGTCTTATTCTGCATACTGCCGAGAATGAAAATGCATACAGGGTGGTTTTAAAATATTGAACCTATTTCAAAAATTAATAGAAGAAAGAATACTGTTACAACAACTGTTTTTTTAAATGATAGAGTATGATGGTCTTAAATTTTTTGGACGGCTTCCATTTTTGAAAGCCAATATCTGTGAAAATATCAGAGCTAGAAGAAAAGTAAGAGCATGCATTTCTAGGGAAATTTACGCTCTTTAATTTGTTAATTCACATGAAGTGTGAAAACTAAATGTTTTTCGATATTTTAAAGAAAAACTAAAAAAGTTAACCAGAAAAAGCGCATCGACTTTTGACGATCTACAGCCATTGCGTATGGAATTCTCTAGCTGTAACAAATTTAGAACGCCATAACGCCACGTTACCTATCTGAAAAAAACCTTTTTTATTTGCTCTCTCATTTAAAAAAAACAACAGTAGTTGTAACATTATTAGGTTGCCTTTTTTTCATTAATTTTTGAAATGGGCTTTATATTTTATGGCCATCCTGTATATTCTGATTAATCCTAACGAGGGTCTAAATATATATCATTTACCTCGATTAAATTTTCGCATCTAAAAAAATAAACTAATTTACTACTACATCGTATAATAGACTCACAAATGTTTCTCTTGTGAGTACCAAGATTGTGAATAGTAGAGGTTGTGACACTTTATGGCAGTAGCAGGGGGAGGAGGGGGGTCCCTCACTTTTTGAGGAAAATATTAAATTTTTATTTCATTTTAGCTGCCTCTATCATCTAAAATATATCTAAAACTAGGGAATATTTGCAAAACAACAATGTCTGGAAAGCTAGCTAATTTTGAAACTATATTTTAATATTTTGTTGCCTACTCCCTATTCTCCGGGGTCCTTTTAGGTGTTTCTACATTTTTTGCCCTTCCCTCACACACTTTCGCCGCGACTGCTTTATGGTATGAAGAAACATTCTCACTTCTATTACAATAAGTAAGCAATGATATTTTTCCTCAGAAAAATAAGATGAACATGAAAATCTGATTTTAATCAAGTACACATACAAATAACTCCGAATAAAAACACCCTCAGGGACAAGGTTTGTGTTTATGTGTGAGCATTCTCAGAAAACCATTCTCGAAGTATTTCTTGAACTACACAATTATCTTAATCACTAAAATAATAATATCCGAATTTGAAAGGGTATTAATTTCTCATAGTGGGCTCAATAAAAAAAATCAAACTGTTTTGAATTATGGAATAATCTGAACACAAATTTTAGAATGATCCGAATTCATAAGCAATATTCTGTAAATACTTTATGGGATAATTTTTCAAAAATTTCCGTTTTGTATACGACTTTATACATCTGAAATTTCTAAATGAATAAAGAAATGAGAGATAAAAGGTTTTGGTCTTTCGAGATAAAAATACCAAAGGGTATGATGCGTCTATTATACTGATATGAAGATTTAATTATTCCATTTCTTGTTTCTGTCATTTGCTCCTTGGTTAGTGTTTGGGTTGAAGCTCAGAAGCTACAAAAACTTTCCCTACTGCCATAAAATAAAAGATACTGCCTGGAAGGCTAATGGCTGGAAGTCCGCGATAAGGGGGAAGGAAGGGGATTCACCCCACAGTCCTCCAGAAAGGGGAGATCCTAGCGAGGTGACAAATCAAAGAGTAAAAGGAAAGCTTGTATCCTTCCGCTGGAAGGCGGAACTTCGCGAAATGGGGGAAAACTGCAGAATTTCTTTCAAATTTTTGCTCAAACACAGCTTTTATATATTTTTTGAAAAATTTTAAAATGTGCATTGGAAAGAAAATAACAAAATGAAGGTTTCTATAAAGTTACTTTTATTTTAACTATGCTTGAAAATTTTCTAAAATTGTTTAAAACCCGAAATTGAAGTTTAGAAACTTTTGAAAAATATTTAAAAATAATTTAAGCAGTCGGGGGAAAAAGTCATTTTTTAGGAACCTGTATTTTTATTTCTTCTATCAAATGCACTTGATTGCATCCGAAAAAACGCAATAGCAAACGAGAAAAGGTGTAAGTATAAATCTCCATAGGATAACATTACGTTCTGAAATTGTAGGTGGCGTGCGCACGGCAGCCTTAAGGCGGTCGTCCGGTTTTATGTGTACATAAAAGAGTAAAATCGTTTGCCCTTAGCTAAAACTAAGAAACAATACTTTATAATGCAAGATGTCCCTCTCTTTTCCAGTCCCCGGTTCCTTAGGCCATGTTAGCCATCCATTTTCTAACTGGACAAAATGATATAATATAGAGTAAAGGCCTCCTATTAAATCTCAAAAGCTCGATTGATTTTCTTTGGATTATCATTATACAGATGATTCGGTCATTCCCTAGACAGTATTTCAAATAAAACATTTGTCAAATTATATGCAGATATTTTAAATAGAATTTTAGTTATCGTGTTTGAAAAATGGAAAACCCCATTTAGATTAAATAAATTAAAAAATTTGTTTTTAATTTACAGTAAGAAGTTCAGTGGATTTTTCTTCAATAATCACCAGTTTTTTAGGCTATTCATTCTTTTTCTCGTAGGTGTATGCTTTCGATTAAAAAGAAAACGCCATATTCTTTTTTCAGAAAACATTTTTGCAGTTTCAAAAGGTTTAGTCATCCAGGCTTTATCATAGAATTTTAATTTACAAATTAAAATTTTCTACTAAGAATAAAAGGGAACGAGTCTATGTGTTTGCGTCTGTCTGTTCGCGCTTTACAGGATAGATCAGTACCGTAGATTTACCAAACATAGCACTAATATATTTTGGAGAGAAAGAATGTGCACCTCAGTGTGATTTTTGCGAAATTTTAATTATAATCTTAATCAAAAAGTAAGCAAAATGTTGGCGTTTTCTGGTGATTGTTAAGTTTAGATACAAGTTGCGTACCATTTGAAAGCAACGCGAATGTCATTTTGAGAAAGAAATCGTAATTATGAACCGTGGTCAGATGACGAGGACAACACCTAACGCATTCCCCCTCCAAACTTCCGCACCACATCAGCGAGTGGACATATGGCCCCAAAGGATTTAACGTGCACTATACCAGCCGGCTTTTTGGTGATAACTTCAGAAAATGTTATTGCTCACAAATAATTTTTACTTCTTAAATTTGAAATATATATCTGTTCTATGGTTGAAATTTAGATGTTAGGAATGTTATATTTTTAGCTGCAAGTTTTGAAATATTTTTGTTTCTATATTAGGTTTGCAGAAGGATTTTTTTTATACGTGTATGCATTATTTAGATGGTTGCCATGAATTTTAAAACTATCGATGTATTTAGTTACGCTTTTAATAAAAAAAATCTTTGTTTTAAGAGTAAAAATATCTGTAGATAAAAAAATTATTTATTTATGTGTTAAAATTACCTGAAACTTGCACTTTCCAATCAACTAAACAATGCAGTTACTATAATAGGTATCAGAAACGTCTATAAATTTACTAGCTAAAAAAATTAAACTATATTTTCGATTTGCAGACCTCGGCGACTAGCTTGTTCGCCAGGAATACAGATTTTGTTTATTTACAATTGAATTTCTTATGCATAATTTAATAATCATGGTTCTCTTAACAAAGTAATTTTAAACTTCAAATTGTGTTAAATATTTAACCTTCGTTCTTTTAGTAGCTTTGCACATGCTCTTTTCATTTTCTTTATGAAAGTCCCTAACGTAGTGAAGTTACTGACCAGTCCATGTCATCTAATTGGACGTTTATCGACATCAACTTCCCTTTTTTATTCATCACTAACCGTCTTGGACGAACAGCTTGCTTACCGGGAATATGGTTTAAATTGAATCTTGCATAATTTTATATTCATAGTTGCCTTAACAATGTTATTTTAAACTTCAGATTGTGGTAGAAATTTAATCCATGCTCTTTCAATGGCCTTGTACTTGTTCTGTTCTTGTACTTGTTCTGAGTTAGATAACTGACGGTGTCATGTAACATTTAATTACATGTTGTAGGTGCGATTTTCACTTTCCGCATGTAAAATTTGCATTTGATTTCAACATTAAAATGTCGCAACACATTTTATGTCCAGAGGCAGAATGAAAACATAACAACCAAAATCATTCAGCTGGATATATTTCTTAATATACGTAATATCTCAGACAGCTTACAGATTCCATAAAAAATTTGATGAAATAAATTATTAAACCAAAATGTATTAGGATAGTATTATACTGCAATTTAATTGATATAATTGAAAAATAATTTTTTGAAATTTCAGAGGAAGTAAAAATGATTTTTATGCTGCAATACTTTCGGAAGTTATTAAATTAAAAAGCCAAAATGTCGCTTAATTTTTAATTAAATTTCTAATTAAAATTTCAAAAGAAAGGGTTTCGAGGTGCGAATTTCCACCCTCCATTGGTATGTTTGTGCCAAATTTCATAATTCTAGGTCTAGCAATCTGCCTTGCAGAGTCTCGAGACACAGACAGATATACAGAAACACAAACACCTCATTCTCCTTTATTATTAGTAGAGATTTCATTATGCAAAATATGTGTTTGATTTCATTACAAAAAGGAAGCCTCATATTTTACATCCATAAGCATCTACTCTATTAAAATTCGAAGGTAAACAAACGTATGTATGTATGTATGTATGTATGTATGTATGTCCCTCTATCTTCTCACGAACCGCCGAACGGAGAAGCGCGCGGAAGGTACCAAAAGATGGGGAATAATCCAGGGAAGCCATTTCGGCCATTTACATTCCGAAATTTTAATTAGTGAAAAAGATATTAATTAAAAACTAATTGACAACAATGCTTTTCATTGTTTCGGATACTTTATAACAATACTTTTCATTGTTACAGCGCAATTCAAAATACATTTTATTGTTGAAGTCGTTTACTTGAAGGAACATTGTTACAACAACAATAAAAAAGTGACGCTGAAAGAAATAAAAAAAATGTATTGTTGAAAGTGTATAAATTCTTTTTTTTATCCCG
>BGPR01008394.1:0-62917 GCA_013235015.1 Araneus ventricosus | reverse complement strand
ATCACTGTACTGCATATTGCTTTTTTTTTTTTCCTTCTACACCCCTCTGTGCGGAGCGGATGTTGCATTTCAGAAATAAATTGTCTGCGTGAATGGAACATCATTTTGGTGTGCGGATGTAAAATTTTTCCAGATACTTGAATACCAGATAATCGAGATTTTACTGTATATATCTAATTATAAAAAAGAAAATACAGAAGAAGTAAGCAATAGTAATAACAATATACCTTTTGCGAGCAACGCAGTAGTATGATATACATACATTATTCATTTAAAATATTGCATTTGCTAGTATGATTCATGTTCTGATTTTTTGTATAATCAGAATTATATGTGCAGCACAACATGATGAATAATGTTATGTCAAATGCAATTAAGTAATTTTAATGGATGATTGAAAAGAAATGAGCAATATTTATATATGAGCAATATTTATTTATATATAAATTTTATATAATGTTGTTGACAAAAACAAATAGTTGAAATAAAAAACTCTTCTTAATTTCAGAAATACTCAGAAGATCTGCAACACTCAATAATTTAAATAGTGATAGCAAAATTCCTTCATTTTCAAAGTAAGTACATACTTTTTTTATAAAAAAAAATTACAAACCTTGAATATTGTTAATTAATTATTCAGAAAAAATTACAAAAATCAACATTTGCGCTTTTTATTGTAGGAAATCAATTGCTAAAGACAGCTGAAATGAAGTGGTAGAAAAGATATTTGTGTGCCAAAGAGCATCATGTACCAAGGTGTAAAGGTCCATTCTTGAAAACTATTTAAGTGCAATTTTTTTTTTTTTTTTCTTTCTTTCTTTCCCATTAAAATGGGAAAAAAATCGTAGCATTTTTTTCCTCTAAAGTGAAATCTGCCGCCGAGTTTAAGATAACTCTAGCAAGTTCAAGTATTGAGATGAATCCGTGTTTTTAAAGAATCAAGTCGAGTATAGATATGACCCTTGGAAGATGCAAGTATAATACATAATTTTCTTGAATGAGGTTTATTTATTTATTTTTTTTTTGGAAATAGTATAAGCCTAGTTCAACTTTGCAGTGCATATTTTTTATTCTTTTCCTGTAGCATAATCAGGGATGAGATTCTTCCGCTTTTTCGCGAATTTCCGCTTTTTTTTTTTTTTTTTTTTTTAATTTTTTTTTTTCTCTCAAAATTTCGGTGTTTTTTCCTTCTTTTTTCCCTTCTTCTTTTCGGATTTCGGATTTTTTTCCCCTGCAAAAATTTGCTTTTTCTTCCGAAAATTCCGCTTTTACACAAAGAAAAGAATATTTCCTATCTTACGTTTTCGGAAGAAAGTTCTGGGAAAATACACTCAATAGTGCGGCTTAACTCCACCGGCTAGGAAACCAGCTGATTCATCTTCTACTGACGAATCAACATTATATCAGCAAGCTCTACTAGGATGAACATTCCAACATTCAGTGCCATTCAAAGTATTAAGTACCACCTTTTTGCAGAAAACAAAACCTCTGTGGCATATTTTGCAAAAAAAAAAAAAAAAGATTTTTTTGAACTTATTTATTAACTTTTAATGTGAATGATTTAATAATATTTTAATATTCTTTTTCTTATTTATATGTACTGAATTATAAATAATTAAGTTATTAATTATTATAGTGTAATATTTCCATCATGCTGCATGTTCTGATGTTTCACTTCTTTCGCGTATAAATTATGGTACAATTTTTTTGCTCTCGTACGATTTCAGTCTTTTACCTTTTTTCCAATCTCATCCCTGCATAATTGAATTCAAGTAGTTCATGGTGACATGCTGATGCAAAGTTTTAATGCATCCTCGCCTGCCCTTTTAATTCATAATCATATGTTTCCTGAGTTCTAGATATACATGAAGGCAAAATTTTTCTTTCTGTTACTAGTATATGACATCAAGTATGGCTTTTGCTGTGCTTACTGAAAACATTAAAGGTAATGAATAATTTAAATAGTTCAAAAAAATATACATGCTGCTAAGAGGGTAGAATTTTTAAAGGCCTGATAATTCTTTTAAAAGGTTCTTTCATAAAATGTATCCAACTGTCACATATCTGATATATTATTTTTACCGATTCTTAATTTTAAAAAAAATACTTAGATTTATCTTGCATCTATATTGCTCATATTTAAAAAATTAAAAGACTTGGTTATTTTCTTAAAAGTTGGATCTTGTTTTTCGAAATTTTTTAGGCCTTATTACCCAATTGCTGTGTTCATATAACACGTTCATTTTTTCGAAAATCACAAGATAAGAAATATCTATGTAAAAAGAAATTATCACGGTTTTTATAATAGTTGGCATAGAAACATTATCCTGCATTTATGTGTGTCCAAATAAACCATCATAAATATGTGTCAAGTCTGTTTCTGTGTATATAAAATATCTGGTATTAAAGAATCATAAATGTTAATTTTAATAGCTAATTGAATCAGTTTTTATTACCTCTGTCTATATATAGTTTTTTTTTATCCACGTGTTGAAATATGTTTGGACCTCGCAATCTGGAAAAAAGTAACTATATACTATTTCAAAGGTTATGATATGCAAGTTCTTTGTAGATATCATGATTTTGTATAATAATGTACATTTTGGATTGTTATATTTGTACTTAGTTTTCTATATATGTATTATTTAAAAGACTTTAGATTTTTTTCAGAAGCTATTTTTGTAAATGTGCCTTTTTCCATTTAAGTAATTGCATTATAATTTATTGAATAACTATTTTGTAAGTGTTTTCACTTTGTGAAAGGACATAAAATTATTGTGTAATAAGAAGGCATTTTAAATAGGAACACGGTATTCATAGTATATGTAAGAATAAATAAACTGGGTGGGCCAGAAAAAAAATTTTTTTCGCAGTTTTTTAAAATTCTTTCTATCTGTTTATTATAGCATTAGCTGTTAAATACTGATCTTCTTAAAAGTAATAAAATTTATTTCATCAAAATCTGTCCAGAATTTCCAGTGGCACGTTCCCTCCAATGTTCCTCCAAAATATTTGAAATTACTTCAATATGCAGTTTTTAGTTCCTAACCCTCAACATCATCTTGTTGGTGAATTCAACAGATGGATGTATATGCATGGCAAAAAGTTATTTTTAAGCCTAAAAATGTATCAACTTCATTTATTTTCTTTGCTTATTGTGACACAATGCAAAACTAAGCTCCAAAATTGCAATATTATTTATTGCTTAAGAACAAATGGCAAGAATGCAGAAAATAATTTTTATAACATTAACACACCTTTAAAAAAACACTTCATCTGTTAAAACATCGTTATGTCTCACAAATTTTTTTCATGGCATTTCACTCTTACGAGGAGTCTGATTTTATGGGAAAACTCAGACATTACGGGCAATAGCATCGCTTCTAGTTTTCACAAACTTTTTGCGATGCTTCTGATCAGCACTGCCCATTGGATTTTGAGGCCCTGTACACAAATATGGATTTAAGCTTTCGTAAATAAAAATTTTTATACTCTGATGAAAGAGAATTCTCAAAGAAAAATCAGAATACCAATGTATTAATCCACTTTCTAGTTAGAACTTTTTTTTTTTATATTAAGCTTACTCTAAGCAAACATAAACTCAAAAGATTAAAATGAATAGGTTCAATTTTATTCGCAGTGGAAATATTTCAAATGATTAAATATGCTGTGAGTAATTTTGTATGTTTACTTCTGTTCATTTATTTTTAATATAGGCAACTACAATTTATTATTTATTTTATGTCTAATGTTTTGTAGGAGGTGGGGGAGGGTTTGGGAATACAGGCAAAAAATTTGTCTATATTTTATAATCTACTAACAATTTCTGATCTATGCATAAAGCAGCTGGGTGTGTTGCCCACTAGTCTCCGGGCACACGCTAGGTTAAAACACACTGCTTCTTATACGAGTTTTAACGTATCGCTCACCTGCCTGTGGAACATGGAAACGTTTCATTCAGATACTTCACGAGACTGAATAGGAGCAATGATTATGATTCGCAACAGCGGGGAAGAAGTTAAACTGCAACCATATATTTGAACAATTTCCGTATACTCCGTCGATTAAAAATTGTGTTCTAGCATTCAGAAATTTCTGATAATTTTCGACCGACTGCCTCGTTTTTAAAATTTGTCTAATGCCCAGTTCTCTAACGTATTTTCTCTCATCCAGTGTCATGATCAGAATCATGTATTCAGCATGGGCAAAAGAATGCCTTGCATTCATTTACAGGGTCAATAAATTTAATTAAGTTTGCGGAAAAGTAACAAGTTATGTAAATTCCTTTAAACACGTGCTTTGAGCTCTGTGAATTATTTCCTGGTTTTAATATTTAACAACTGTGCCATAGACGACTTCAAAAAAGTTCTTTTCACTAAAGTAAACCACCAAATACTTTCTATGCTATTTTTAACCACATGTAATGTGACAATTGGCAATGATCGTGAATAGCCAAAATTACAATAACTTTGCCAATTTTATTGCAGCTGCAACACCTAAAAGATACCATGGATCCTTATTGAGTGCTTTTTTATTTTATCAAAATTGGGATTAGGTACATAATTTCCCAGAAATTAAGACTTCCACATTTCATCTGGTAAGAAGAAAGAGTGAAATGCCATGCAAGATGTTTGTGAGACATAACGATGTTTTAATAAATGAAGTGTTTCTTTAAAGGTGTTTTAATGTTTTAAAAATTATTTTCTGCATTCTTGCCATTTGTTCTTAAGTAACAAATAATATTGCAATTTTGGAGCTTAGTTTTGCATTGTGTTACAATAAGCAAAGAAAATACAGTAAAACCCGTTTAAAACGGACACCATAAGAAACGGAATCCTGTCTTAAGCAGGAAAAAATATTTGGCCCGTCAAAAATATGGGAAGTTCCATAGTTCATCCCCTTCTTAAAACGGAACCTGTCTAACTCAGAAACGGACAGAATTTCTAAGAACAATTCATAATATTTCATTATTAGAAAACCTGTTCTAACGGACAAAAATTCGCGCCATTTCTAAAAAGTTCTTTTTATTTCCTTCAGTAAAAGAAAAGCATTCCGTGGAGCAAACCGTTTTTGTCCTTCTTTCATATAATATCGCAGATTTTAAATGCACTGACTCATTGTTGTAATTTAGCTTTTCGTCATTTAGTTTTAAGATCTGATCAAGATCAGATTATATTTTTTAGTTATGGCAATGCATAAAAAGAATGTTTTGGATATTGATACTGAAATGGAAATAATTAAAGAGAAAGACAATTTGAGCACGAAACAAATTATTTAAAAATTCAAAATAAGAAAATCTTAATTTTGCAAAATATTTAAGAAGAACCAAATAACTGAACTATGGTTGAATGGAAATGGCTCAACAAAGAGAAAAATGTGGAAAACAGCCAATGAAGAAATTAATGAAATTGTATGGGAGTGGTTTGTAGATGCAAGATCTCGGAAATCTGCCGATATCTGGATGTATATTACAAGCCAAACTAAAGCTATTGCAGAAAAATTAGAAAAAACTGATTTTCGTGCATCAAATGGGATGGCTTGAAAGTTTCAGAAAAAGACATGAGATATCTTTTAAAGCAGTCTGTGGTGAAGCTGGAGATGATTTGGATGAGACTGTAAATATGTGGATTAAAAAAATTGAAGGCTATGAACCTCAAAATATTGCGAATGCCGATGAAAGTGGGATTTTTTTCGTGGCTGACCAACTAAATCTTTATGTATTAAAAAAGCAAAGTGTACCGGTGGTAAATAGTCAAAAGAACGTCTCACGGTGCTCTTTTGTGCCTTTATGACTGGCAAAATCGAAAAATTGTTGGTAATTGACAGGGCTGCAAAGCCTCAGTGCTTTAAAAATCTGGATGTAATTTCCTGTAATATGGAAATCGAACAGAAAGGCATGGATGACTGCTGCAATAATGGAAGAATGGTTAAAAACTCTTAGTGCAAAAATGAAAAAAGAAGGCATATTTTGCTGTTTTCAGATAATGTCACTTGCCACCCTCACATTAAACTTTCAAACATAAAATGTGCTTGGTTTCCCCCAAATACAACCAGCGTTACTCAACCTATGGACCAAGGAATTATTCGTTGTGTCAAAGTAAATTATCATATAGCTAATATGAAAACAGCATCAAATGCAAGTGATATAATAAAATTTGCAACAGTTCTTCACTCAGTGATGTGGCTATTGAAAGTTTGAAAAGAAATAAGCAAACAGACAATTCAAAAATGTTTTGTTGAGGCAAATTTTCCTGCAAATGTTTGCATCAAAAAACATTCATCAATCGAAGATATAAATGTACGTGATCTGCAAATTTTGTTAAACAACAGAAATTTTTCCGATATGAGTGTGAAAAAATTTATATCATTCAACAATATTTTAACAGAGGTTCCTATTGATAATGTGAATGATATAATTTAAAGGCATATGAACAATGATGACGATGAATGTAATATAAATGAAGACATTTCCGATAAAGAAGAACTCTACATTAAATCGTTTTTTAGATACAGTATCTGAACTTGAAAAGTTTGTCTTAAGTCAGGGAGATGCTGAAATGCTTGAACTTTTGAAGAATACGACAATATTAACTGAACAAAGAATTATTCATAAGAGAGATGTACAGAAAACAATGCTGGATTTTTTTAAAATGTAAATTTAGCAAATAAGCTTATTTTCCTATAGTCTGTAGCTTTTGAGTAAAGATAATCATTTTTTTAGAGTAAGTAATAACTATGACATTTATTTCTATTTAGTGTCCAAAAGCAATATTATTAAAATAAAATGCCTATAAACATATAACTTTAAATGTTTCCATAATTTTTATTGTTATTGTGTAATTTTAAAATTTAACTAAATCTTAATTTTAAGATGCGACACTTATTAAATACGTAATTATTGCAATATTATATTTTGTTAATCTTAGATAATATTTTTTATTACAATTGATTTAATTTAAGTAATGAATAGATACATTTGAAAACCTCATATATTAATGAAACCCTATATGAAAAGGAATCCTGTCTGAAACGGAAAATTTGTCTGGTCCCTTTCGATTAAATAAATTTTATTCATCTAAAGAAGATCAGTACATAACAGCTAATGCTATAATAAACAGATGGAGTGAAATTTAAAAAAAAAAAACTACTTTTGCCAATTTTTACGATTTTCAAGGCCGTTGCGGGAACAGAAGATATAAATAAATTTCCTTAATTTTTTTTCCACGTTTCATTTCTCAACCAATAGCAACTTTTCCGAGGTATAACGACATGGAAAAAAAATATTTACTTTCACAATACTTTGAGCAGTATTTATATGGTTACTTCTGTTAAATGCATAGCTGTCAAGGACTTGGAAAAGACAAATAAAAACACGACATCTCATTCAGTTTATGTTTGGCATTTACTTATATTAAAGATAAAATAAGAGATAGGTTTAATTCAAAATATTAAAAAATTACCACTTTGGTATTTTTAAAGAATTTTTTTGGATATCTGCAGTAAAAATTCACTCTAAGTAGTTGACAGCAAAAACTGTTACAGTATTATTATTAGTGCAATATCAAAGATATGGGGGAGGGGGATCCCCTTCCAAAAAAGCAGCTCAAAAATCAAAGGTTTGGTTTCATTACAATAACACAATACAGATGGTAATGAAATAGAAAACAAGGTAGCAGATAACAGAAGGTTAACTTAATGTATATATAAAATTTAAAATATGAATGTGTTCATTTGAATCTAACAAGAGATCTCGTCATATGACGGTTCTCCAGGTTAATCTAATTGACTGTCTTTATCAAATGATCGGATCAAGAAAATGTAGACCAAAATCTTAAGGCAAGTTAGCTAACTTTGAATTTTCTTTTAACTTTTTTTTTACCCATTTCATATTTGTCACCACAGGTATTTTGATAGCAATGATCCAACTGGACGTTTACTAACTTTTCTGTTTTTTTTAAATTTATATATATATATACAGTGAAACCTCTTCGAGCGGCCACCCCTCTTAACGGCCAATTTTTCGGCCCATAGACCTAATGTTAAAATAACCCCTAGAAACGGCCGCCAGGTGGGTTCGCCCATCCCATTTAACAAACGCATCGGTTGGAGATTTACGTTTTAAACTGAAAAACGAACTTGAAAAAATGGTTTTTTTTCCCAAGAAGGTTAAAAACTTAAAACAGTCACAAATTGTGTCCTTTTTTCAAAAAATGATTAAATAAAGTACTATTTTCTCTTTAGATAAGTCTGAAACTTCATTTTAAATAAGAAATATGTGTCAGACTTGTTTATATTATGTATTATAGCCATTATCTTGTAATTGTAACGAAAACCCTTCAGAGCGGCCAGTTTTTCTCGGAACGGAGGGGTGGCCGCTCAGAGAGGTTTCACTGTATATAATTTTGGGCATTATTACGCTGTTGGCTATTTCGAATAAGTGAAGTTTCATTATTCTAAACACATGCGTAATTCACACTATATACCTCATATGAATAAGAGTTGATGACCTAACATCCGATGAAAGAAAAGTTGTATTTGAATTGCCTTACGAATGTAGATTTGTTTCTGTGCGAAAAAAAGAAGTGCAATACGTGTAATGTCATGAATGCTCCTAGTAAATTTGAAAAATATGCCTTATAAATGTGCAATTTTATGATGGAAATATTCTTTTAGTCTCTAATAAAAGTGTTGTTTGATTTTTATATTTTGTGCATGGTGTCTTTTCTTTGGCACGCCCATCCTTAATAATATTCCTTATCCTTTTGAGTAATTTGTTTTTTCTCTAAAGGTAGAGGTATTTGTTATATTTCTCTTCAATGGTCTGCAGACTCGGGCTTAAACATAACGGAATTGAAATATAATGCATGGTTTAATTCTCAACAAAACTTGAACTTTTCACAGTAAATCTTGGTAATGCATTAACACTCAATCGGTAATATGGTAAAACTTCCCCAAATGGCCACTTTTGCTTGCCATAGAATTTTTGGCTCATAAAGTTCACACAGCCTATAGGAATGGCCACTCAAGACCCTCCGGGTGACCGGGTTGGTTGCCCATTCAGCTTCAATGAAATACATTCCTTTTGTCTCTCTGACCTTGGACCTTAAGTTACGAGGAAGGGAGGAAAGAAAGAACAAAAAATTCATACACTCAATAACACCAGAAATTAGATCAAAATTAATCATTCCTTCTGCAATATGAAGAGAATTGAGCTTCAGACTCTACCAGGATTGGGCATTCAAGAGTTAATTTGCGACTTTCTGGCACTGCTTCAGATTCTGACAAAGAAGCTGTGGAAATGGATTGTGACCATCTGCAGATAAAAGCTTTACCTAAGCAACTTTAGAAAAACTGATGATATTATTGTCCATTCCTCAACTACTGACAAAACAAAGTATTTATTTTTCCAATTGGAAAAAAAGATACAATGTGTTTACTTGGATCTTTCAGGACATATCTTTTTTAAGAAAAAGAAATTTTTGAATAAATTATTTTTCTTTAGACGATTCTTAATATTCGTTTTATCGGAAATAATGAATTAAAACTTAAGTAATTTTTTTGTTTGTTTTTTTTGCACTTTCAAAGATGAAACCCCTTTAGAGCAGTCATTTTCCTTAGAACAGAGGCCAGCCACTGTAGAGAGGTTTCACTGTATAAGACTGATCACAACATTTATGATGGCTTTTGTAGCGTTATTTAAATGTTAAATCTACTGCAAATCTCTAGACAAGATACTCTTCTAGAAGAAGCACTTCCGTCTCTGAAAGACCGAATTAGTTTTAAATAATGTCCTATTTTTGAAGTTACACGGTGGCTAATTTGGGATGCACTTCGTTATTTTGAAGCATGGTCAAATGATGACCACATCTGAAGAAAATGAATTAAAAGTAATTACCTGACAAAGGTAACAAGTAACAATGATGTGAATAATTGTATTTAATTTTGTTTGAATGTGATGCAAAAGATTTCCCCAGAAGTTTTGTTTACAAGTTTAGACTACTTCTGCAAGAAAAGCAGAATTTTTAGAAACATTGGTTCTGGTAGAGCATTTGAGACTATATTAAACATTTCCATAAATTACAAGATGCCATAGATGCCTCAAGCAGCTTCAGGGAAATCCAGTACCGTGTTGCCAATTGTGTTACTTGATCCCCCAATTCAGTTTATTAGTATTTTGTGTACAAAGTTATATTTATGAAAAGGGGGGGAGGGGAATGCAATGTTTTATTTCAATATTATTCTAAATGCATCTCAGAATTGAATTTTATTAAATGAGATATAAAATATTACATATAGATCAGAAAACCATTTTGTCTAATGTCTACAACTTAAGACTTTTTTTTTGTCGTTTATTTAATTTACATCATCTCTGTCGAGTAATATATATCAAAATCACATAGCCGAAAAATGATTTGAAATGCAACGTTAGAATCGATAATTGAAACTGGTGCTGCTAGTAAAACTTCCTTGATAATGTTGTTTTTAAAAACTTATGCACCCTTTTTATTTTAGTAGTTCTTATTTAAAAATAAACTGGCACTATTTTCATAACCTGATACTTTCTCCTCCAGATAGGTGAAGAGTTAATGAAAGCTCCCAAGCACTGTGAAGGCTTGATAATCTTAATCATATCAAAAGTTTCATACAAAATGTTTGTCTCGCAATATGGTGCCATCATTAAAGCTAAAAATAGTAATGCCACACAATAAGTATACACATTTTTATAAAATAATATATAATAAGAAAAATTTTGATCAATGAATAACAACTGTATTAAGAATTACGCTATATTAACCCTCCGAGCGGCGCAAACGTCTTTTTACGTTTTCCATGTTCAGTTCAAAAGCAGCTAGCTCGTATTTATATGTATATCATGTATAAAGTATTCTAAAGATTTCAGAGATATAATTAAATGCAAAAAAGATTGGTTCATTTACTTTAAAAGATAATTTTTCTAACCTGATAGCTAGAAGTTCAAAATAATTGGGAGCTCAGAGGGTTAAATAACTTAATTCTAATATCAGAAATCAATTTTACCTATTCTTGAGTTTAGTTCTTACTTTTTAATTAATCAATTAGCTCAAAATATGCTAGCCAAGCAAACAAGAGAAAATATATCATTGATTTCTCATATTATTCGAAGATATGAAGTATCCAACTAGTAATTTAAGCACACTGGTTTCAAATACAGCCGTTGTCTCCTTCTCCTACCTCTATTAATAATAAATGATAATGTGTCTATCAGTACTCTACAGGGGCACACCACTGGATTTACAGCTATTTATTCCGATATTTGCATGCTTTTGAAGAGGGGTAATGTGCACCTTGAGATTTTTTTTTTAATTAGAATTTTAATCCATCAAAAAATTAAGTAAAATTTTAGCAGTTTTCCTTTATAAATTCTAAACATTTTATAGCATAAAAAACGTTTTTTACAATATCTAAAAAATCAAAAAAATTTCTTTTCAATTCAGTTATTGTAGTATGCTTTATCTAATTGTAATATTTTTTTAAAGATATTTAGGTATACTTTACAACAATAATTTTCATTATTGAAATGAAATTTAAATCTTTTTCATTATATATATTTTATCCTGTGTTCTTCTTCCACTGTTCATAACCAAAATACAAATATTTAGAAATTTTTTGTATATTGCAATTCTTTTTTAAAAAATTCTTTAATTTTTTTTAAAGTTTTGCTGTAATTACAATTAAAGTTTAACTTCAGAAATATATATATAAAAAATGTTATAGTCCATACATTTCTAAACATTGCTGTTCTTTCCAGTCATATAATTTGGATGCAAGGTAGCTGCCGCTTAATGTGATCACTTCGGGACTTAAGAATTTTTATAATATTAACCAATTGATGACAATAACTGAATTGGGTAAAATCGACTATATTTTTATCACATCAAGGTAAAGGCAAAAAAAACACTTATCTCAGGGCTATCTATAATTTATTTCAAAAATAACAATTAAAAAATTCATTAATTGTTGCTTGTCAACAATTATTCCTTGACCGTTCACTTGCATATTGTTTGAACTTGTATTATTCTTTAAAATGTTCTGAACGATGCCACATGCTGTGTTTCAAAATATTGAAGTGCTTGCTTCATTTCAGTATTCTTTGGAGGATTTTCTTTAACACATTCATTGTTGTCGCAATCATCAATGTTTTATTACTTATTCTTGCTTGGAAACAGCTTGGCAAAATTCCAAGTCTGGCAGCTACTGGAATGTCATAATCAATGGACATCCACTCTTCCTTTAGCATACCTTCAGGGGGGGTTCAATGAAAATTTAAAGTTTTTCATCTAATGTTTCACAGAAGCCTCAGTGGGAGAAGCAATTTCTGATCATGTCAGCCGATATCAGATTCCAGGAACTTGTTAAAAATTCTTGGCATGTTGTGTGGTGACAGAATTTTCAGAACACCTCCTCCATTACCGCGAGCGAACAGGGAAAATGACCCAGATCTTTCATTGCATGCCGATTGAAAATGAAGGATCAGTCAGTTCTTTACTTCAAAACTGATATGTAGATGTAGTAGTCGCACTAAACGAATATTTTTGTTTATATTTAAATCCATTGGTAAGGGAGGTTTTTGATAATATTACGCAGGTGACAACATTAAGTGATTGTATAACAATATCCACTGTATAAAAATTCATTATTTCTTAACTATAGTGCACTGAAACAAAAATCCTAATAGAATCTATAATATCAAACAGAAAATTCATGTATTAGTCGGTCACAAGAACTCCTCCTGAACGGTGAACCGCAGCAACATCAAATTTGCACACAACATTCTACAGCACATTTCTAGGCTAACGGTGCTATTTTCAACTTTCAGAGTTAATTAGTTCTTAACATATTTAATTAACTAACTGCTGTTAAGCCTAGCTTGGATGTTTTTTGCCAATAACTTCCAAAATTTTTATTAGACAACAATTATTTTTACGCCATCTTAAAGAGCAGAACATTCTTTTTAATGACATTAATTCCATTGTGATCAAGTGTTTTCTCCGATTGTTATTAACATTTAAAAATTTATTTTTGAAGCAATTTCTAAAAAAACTTTTTATTCTTATAGAAATAAATTCAAGCCAATTCACTGTTTCTCACGTGGGCTTTTGCCAGTGTTAAAGTTAATATAAGAAAAGATTGTTTTCCTTGAGCATAAAACAAAGTAGACTTTTCACTTCAGATTGTCGTAGCATTTACAGCGTTTAATAAGGTTACACAGTGATCCAATGATATTAGTGAATTATTCTCGATGTTTTGTTTTTTCACAAATTTTTAAATGATCCTAATGAGTATGTGTTGAGCTTTCAAGGTTACTTAGTCCGGTTGCTATCCTAAGTAGAGGAAAAAAGATGTATTAAACGGTCTATCTGTCACAAGAATTCCTCCAAAATTGTGAATAGTCTTGACAAGAAATTTGCACATGCCATTCTGGTGTCCATTCCTAGATTAATTCTACTTTTTCAAAAAAATTACTTCCCTAATTTTTCTGTTTGATACTTAATTAAATAACGAAAAGTAAGCCAATTTTCGGAGTTTTATTTCGATTTTTCACCAATAATTTCAGAAAAAGATATTGCACATAGATTGAATACTTTTTAAAGAGCAGAAAATTATCTTTTTAATGATTTCAATTTAAATGTAATTTGTTCTTTTCCTTAATTTAATAAACATTTCAAATTTATTTCATACACAATTTGTAACAGTGCTTTCTGTTATTGTAATTAAATTCAAATCAATTGATCGTTTTATCAAATCCTTTATTCCGGTATTTTTACCATTGTAAAAGTTATGATAAAAATATTGTTTTCTTTGCATGTTAACAGCAAGGCAGAAATTTTATTTCGTAGCATATACCTTTTTCAATATTGTTTGCAATACAATTCAATGATGTTAGTTACTCTCTTTCCCTGATGTTTCATTTAATTTTACAAATTTTTTAATGATCATAATGAGTGTGTAAAATCCTTCAAAATTCTTGAGTCCACTTCCTACCGGAGGGAGAGGGGCCTCAGGAGAAAAAGAATGAAAACTATACGGTTTTTCCTGGTCAAGTGACAGAAACACTCAAGAGCAGAGAATTGTAGTTCGGATAATGTCAATAAAATCCAAGATATGAAAGTTTCTGTTGCCATAGCAATGATGGGGAGGGGAAAATGGAGTAAGACGGACTACGAGATGCTTGCCAGGTGGTTCAAACTAAGGAGAGAAAAAGAAGTGTGTTTCACTGCTGGTCAGCAGATTAGCGAAAAGCAACGAAAGATGCTTCAACGAAACTCTTTTATTCAATTGAAAGTGTTATAAGTACTTAGACTTGAAAATACTTTTATCCCAAGTAACGCTGGGTATATCAACTAGTATTACATAAATTATGAAGTTAGTTATGACACATACTCAGTAGTACACACAAAACAATGTTGAATGTTTCTGCTTATTATGTTTACATTTATCAATGGACATGTTTTCATTCAGCTATTTATTGGGCTAGCTGAATTATTTCCTGTCTCGGATAAAAGCTTAAATCTTGGGTAAGATGACCGAGGACATCTTTAGTGAAAGTGCATATATAGCACAATGGACAGGTAGGAGAAATTTCTAAAATAGTATAAATTGCATTTCCATCAAAATCTGAAATTTAAAAATACTTTGCTGGGGGGAACATGAAGACCAAGCAACACATAAATGATTTAATTGAAATTTTTGACAGTCATCTGGTCACCAAAGACTGCTAGTTCCTAAAATATGCAAGGAAAAATATTTTATATACACTCAAACCCCGGTATGATGAACGAACCCCTTGGTTATAACGAACTTTTCAAATGGTTCCAACCAAATTCCTATGCAACTCGAGTCTTTTCAAATGCTTGTTATGACCTTCAAAAGCAAGGAATTCAGATATATCAAACCCAAATTCCTACTTTTCCTTTCTGCCAACTCCGTCTCTCGGAATCATCCGTTTCTCTCATTCTGTAGCGCACTTTTTTCTGAACTGTACCAAAAAGTTGTGAAAAATGCAAGTACAATAAATTTCACTGCTTATTTTTTTGAAAAACAAATATTTATTTTACTACATCACAGCCCATTAAGTCAGCATAATTAATTTGTTCCAACACAAAAATGAGTTCAAGGACTATAGCAAATTATTAGTTTGCCTGGATTGTTTGCGAAATTTTCCAACTAGCTCTTCACAGCCAGTTAAACTAGAAATACAATTATTTTTGAAAATAACCAAATGCCTAGTTAGTCAAAAGATCCCCCCCATAAGATATTAATCAGTTTGTAACATTTGCCTGAAAAATCACGTTCAAATAAATTCTATATCATATTCTGAAGAATAATGTCACTTGACTGGATGGCTAAGATGCAATATTGGATTTAATTTTTTTTTTTTAATGCATAAGTCTTGCTAAAAAGTTAAATCTGAATAATTCAAGTCGTACAATAATTTTTTTTTATCATTCTTAAGACTTGAACTACTTAACACACCAATTAAAATTAACTCTATGGCTAGAGTCCAAGTTAACTCGGATGTGGGCACTACGGGGGTTAAAGGGAATTCCTTTCTAACAAAAAAAAATGTTTAGATCCTTTCAATTAACCATCAGTAACACTTAATACTCACATGTAAAACTTCTCTGGAGATATTGATGTGACAAAATGCATAACTACTGGCAACAGATGTCTGCTTAAACCAAAGTAAACTATTTGAGCTGTATCAAAAAGTGAACTTCAATGAAATGTCTATTTTTAAAGTAACATCTCATTATGAAGAACACCATTTGACAATTCGACGATTTTTTCTTTCTTCTGTAACACTGCTCCATCAGTCGGGATCTGTAAAGTATTTTTAAAAAATTACAAATTGGACGACACATCTTTCATCTAAGACTAAATGAATTTTAGAACAAATGTGACTACCCACTTAATGCAAATATATACGAATTATTTTATCCGCAGTACAAAAGGTAAATTCAAACATTCACATTTCTCCCTCACTTATTAATACTCAATTCAAGAAGTGATCCCCAACCTGAAGTACACATAATGTAAAAGGGTGCACCTAGATAAGCATACTCCTTAAATTAAATGTTACATTTCAAATGTTGAGAATTAACCCTCCACCTGCTTTATCCGGCAATTTCTATGGGCAACATTATATGTAGCAAAATTTGCTATCATGCAGACAAGTGTTTGTAGCCTCCATTTAAAAGCGTATCCTGCTGTTTCAATTGTAACCGTTCAACATACCAGCATTCCAATATTTTATTAATTTCAAATTGGGGATGTAACGAATAGTGATTTGGCCGAATAATTTGGCAGCAAATCTCAGGCCGAATATTCAGCAGCTAAATAAAATTTAAAAACGTTTCACTTTGATTGCAAATGAAAAAAAAAACCAAGTGTATATTTAAAAAAAAGGGTAATATATTTATGTATATTTGTGATTTTTAATTCCAGTAATAAGAAACACTCATTTTGGGATTACTTCAAAGAAATAAGAGCCATCATTACAGAACATGACACACATAAGAAAACTGAATGGGTAAATTAAAATTACTAGAAGCAAATTCCTATTTTGATAAAGAACTTCTAATAGGTAGGATGGTGTCCACTTAATTAGTGGGAAAAGAATGCAGAAAAATTTCCAAGGTTCACAGATTTAGAAAGAAAATATTTTTCAGCACCTGCAAGTATTACAGTGACAGTTTATTTTCAGAAACTGGCAATATATATGAAGCCATAAGGAACAGACTTCTTTACACCTTACGTACTATCCAACTTGAAAGTGGTTTGTGTTTAATCTCACAATAGCTCTCTTTGGCTATGCTGCACCAGCAATTTAAAATTGGTTAAATGTTTTTTTTTTAATAATAAATGTACCAAAATATAATTCTGCAATATTCTTTATTGAATATATTTAAAAACATTTTATCCCAAATTTATTCTCCAGAATATCTGTTTAGCTTTCGGCCAGACCAAATATTCAAGAAAGCACTAAATAGACCCAATAACTTAATATTCACTACATCCTTAGTTGGTTTTATATCTGTAAGAAACAAACTTCCTCCTGAAAAATTATTATCCTTGCATAATTATTTCAGGCTTTGCAATGATAAATTATATGCAACTTTATTAAATACACCTACGCAACTTAAAATTGGGTAAATGTTGGGAGATTTTTTGATAATAAATGTACCGAAATATATTCCTGCAATATTCCCCTGTTAAATGTGTATTTAAAAAAAATTATTATCCTGAAAATATTCAGCCGAATACTGAATATTCGTTACATCCTCATTTCAAATCTCGCAAGCTTCACATGCCTTGGAAAAATTAAAGCTATGCAATTACTTTTAAACCAATGGAACTATAAAAATGATAGAAAAAAACTAATGCTCTTCAGATCTTTAGTTTTAAATCTGAAAATTAAATTACGATATTTCCTTGTTATGGCTGTCCCCAAGCTTACTTGGCGAACTTTGAATTACGGCAAGCAGATTGCATCTACAGATGTTTGTTTCGGCATTTGCTTATGGGGCTAGCTTTTTTTTTAATATATATCAGTTGCAAAAAAATTACTGGATTTGCTAGAAGCAGATCTAAAGGATTATCATTTCTTCTTTTTAATAATACCCGTTAAGCAAAAATTTTTTCGATGAAGACCCTATTGCCTCACTAGGGCAAATTGTTTTTCCTCATGAGAAATCCAGATAGGTTTGGAAGGGATTACTTTATCAATAGGAAATCAGAAAGATCATGTCAAATTTGTCCATTTCTTATTATTAACATTTAGTACACAACTCTCAATTTCTCCATTAGCTCTGCTTAGTAATATTCAACAAATTTATACCAATTGTCAGGTATGAAAAACATCAATTTCTTGGGAGAATATTCATAAATTCAATCAAGTTTCATATACCAAACCGGTAGCCACTTTATTCAGTTAACATGAATCTTGGTTTTTATCCCATATCAAACAATTTTAATTCTAAATATCAATCCCAGAACATCAGGCAAGCATGCATTTGAATAGTGTCAATAGAAAGAACAAGATAAACCTATTTAAGATAAAATGATCATATTTTATAATGAATTAAAAATAGAGAATACTATAGTATTCCTTTATTTGGCAACAAAGAGGACTTCCACCAATGCCAGAAGATTTTTCCAGAAACTAATGTTTCTAGAATTTTCTTATTTGTTTTACAATTATATCTGTAGTAATTGCAGCATGCAAAGTGCTGGTCACATTTTCATCAGCTACAATTAAATATCAAAATGTATGACGATTAGTTATATTAAAACAAATGCTCACTATTTTAAACTTAAGAAAATAGCAATTAAACATTTAAAGATTATTTTACATAACTAACAAAGGAAATTATTAATTCATCAATATAGCATGAAACTTCATGCCTGCCTGCTTACAAGTGTTGCCAGTTTAAAGATTTCTCTGTGTATAAATGAAGATTTATAACATTACGCTCCAACACATATGTACATTGCTTGGCAAAACTTTCATCAGCTTCCTTCCATACAACTGCATTCTAGTCATATTTTCCGAAGAGTCTTAAGCTCAATCTTTTTTTTAAAGATTATAGGCCTAAATTTCATATTTAAGTTTATGCCCTCAAAAATTTTGCTGACAGATTTTACTGTTCAGTATCATTTCCTTTACTAAATAGAAGCAGCTTGCAAGTCAATTTTAAACAAGTTTCTTGCGGGAAATATCAACAATGAGCAGAATATTAATTTTGCAATTTTAAAATTTAAGTAATTTTTAGTAAATTGCAATTTTTTTTGATTTCTACTGTTCTTTACGATTTATTCAATTCCAAAGGAAAAATCACAGGTCAAACTTCATTGAATGCAAATCAACTCGCCATCCCCAGGAAATTTGCACTAAAAAATAATTTCGCATACCTTTATGAATTCTTCCGTGTCTATGTTCCACATTTTGAAGATAATACTTCATACTTTACCTTCCTAGTCATTTTATATTCACACCATTGGCCTTATGAAATGCAATTAATTTTATAATCTGAACTCATACTTCCAGAATTCAAAGTATGTTTGCACATGTGTATGCATTTTTAGTTTATCATCTTCCATGGGATTTCTTATTTACAAAGCAAGTAGCTTAATACAGAACCATTTCTCATAACATATCCTTGTTTGAAGAGAAACCCACCTCATATACAATTAAAATCCTATACATTAATAATTAATGTTACATCTTCGAATCTAAAGTATTTGAATACATAAAAGAATTCTCCATGATGTGTGTGTGTGCGCGCAGAGTTTAGCTAATCATAAAATTTAAAAACTTGAACGAAAGTGGATTAAATTATTCATCCAATCATACTTCAAAAAAGCTATTCTAAAGTATCAAAAGCTGCAATAACTTTGGAATAGCTTGCTTGAAGCTGAACAAGGTTTTCAAAAATAAATACTGGAACTGTAATTGGCTTTTCTAGAAACTAAGCTATTTTTTAAAAAATAAATACAAGGTTCTCAAAGCAACTAACAGATTTCATCGTATACTTGTAAAAAAAATTAATCTAAAAAATTTGTTTTAACACGCATGCCTTTTAAGACTTGCTATGAATTCTGCTTAATTAAATAAGTTCCATTCGTTCAGTAATCAATTGCTAACTTGGATCAAACCCTTAAACCACAATTTTATTAGCAGATTGTTAGAACTAAAAAATTAAGATTTTATCCTTAAATGTTAAAATAGTACTAAAAAATGTAACAAAAACCAACCCGAATATGGTTTGTGGAGAAGAGAAAAAAACTCGCATCAAAAACCCTTTACTTCAATTTTCATACTTTTTAACAAAGTACAATTGACAGATGATCAAACTTCAACGACATTTTACTTTTATTGTTTCGATTTGGTGTGGTTTAAAATTTATTTTGATATTGCAGGCCTGAATTTTTATACAGTGCCATCAGAAGGCTGCATTTTGTATCAACTAAACTTTCAAAAATTGGCAAAACAATTTATATCAAAAGAATTTTCAAAGAGCAATGACTGATGGTAACTAATTTTCCCCTTCTCGTAAAGGAAGGATATACAAAAGGAAATTTATCGCCCAATTATAAAATGATTTCATAGACCAAGTCATCGATTAGAAAGGAAATCACTTTAATATTATTGAAAAATACAATTTTTTGAACTGGAATACAATTGTATTAGTTGAATACTAAGCTACTTGGAGATGAATACCAAAATCCCAGGAACAGAATTATATTCAGTATTTTGCAACATGACCTTAAACAGTTGGAAATTATCTGCAAGCAGTTCGTCCAAATTTGGCAGACCACAGTAAAATGTAAAATAGGTATAAAATACTAATTAACCAGTAAATTCTTTTACTCATTAAATGACAAACATTAAAATTAAATTATTTAAAACCAGGCATACATTCAGAATGCTTCAACTTTTATAGGCATAATTTTAAAAGTTGTTTTTTATGTGTGCACGTGTTTTTTAAAAGATGAAATGTTCTGCCAAGACTGCGTTAGTTCTGTGGCGTGCGTCTCACTTTCTGCTTCCAGGACCAAAATCATTCAGAAGTGCTATTAAAATACATAACTGATCCCTAAATTTTATTTCATTTACAAGTGCCTTAACATAAAAATGATAGAAAATTCAACAGGCAATAAAACATCAAATCATTACCAGAGAAGCTGTAAAAATTACTTGTCTCCCGTTTCTTGCTCAAGAAAAGTTTAAAAAATCTTGGTTTAACAATACCTACAAACTGCATGACCAATCTCTAAACATTAATTTGGAATAGACTAAAATGGTATAGTTTATAAACATAAACAAATACAACTGCCTCTTCCAAGGGAAAAAATTTTTTAAAAAACTCAATTTAAAAGCTCTTATTTTCTGTGGTTCAAGTTTACTAATCTTGGCATATTTCCTTTTATGAATCATTAAGAACTTAATATGAAAGTCTCTCAAATTTCAATTTTTCCTTAAGTTAGGTGGGAATACTTTGCATTTCTTCGTTCTAGATAAAAAAAAGACATCAATAAGCATTTACAAGTTTATTAATCCCAGCACATAATTTTAAGGGAAACGAGAATTGGAATGTTCTCTAGTAATAAGTCATTTTCAAGAATTGGAAATTATTGGAGTATTAAGTTCCAAAACAGCCTCAAAAACAATGAATGAAAGACCCCTAGTATAAAAATTTAAGCCACCAACAGTTAAACTCTTACAAGATATTAAAATAATCGAGCGTCTTTCTTTGATAAATAACAAATAATTTATTCATTACAACAGCTTGACACTTATATGCCCCTTAAAAAATTATGGCAATTTCTTTTATTGAAAAACATGGGTTCAGAATTGCTTTGTTTTATGAAGTTTAGTTTTGGTTATAACAGAAAATTCATTTTCTCCAAAATATGGATTTGCAAAACAAATATCCAGATAAAATCGATAATCCTAACTCTGCAAAGCATTATAATGACCACTAAATATTCCAATTCTTTCCAGATCCCTTTTAACTACAACTCCGATATGAACTAAGAACCATGATATCCACTAAGGAACAATATAACTTCATTTATGGAGGTCTGGCCCAGCATAGCCTAACATGGAAGTTATGCCATAAAACCCAAAACAAACCTATGGAGAGAAGCACAAGAATCTTGAATTCAGCTTCAACACCTTGTTAAGAGATCCAATACAATCCACACACAATTACTCGATGCAGCCGAACTCCAGCAATAGGTGGTAATATCAATTTCGCCTAAAGATGCAAATCCTAAAACCTATCCAATTTCAGGATCTTATAATGCTAAAATTTTTATAATAGTTGACAGTAAATACAAATGCCTTGCTATTGAAGATGTTGCAAATTCATAAAAGATAACAAAATTCCCCATTGAGCACTTTTAAATACATTGCAATAACTCGGGAACTTCTTACTTGAATTGCGTGAAAAATTTTTATTGGCGACATCATAAACTAACACTCAATTTAAATTAACATGGACAAGTAATTAAAAGAAATTCATTAGCTTTACAATTAGAAGGAAGGGGGCAATATAGCCGAATTACTAGACTGAACTCAGTCGGCCCTCTGTGGATACCAATACCACAGATGGAAACAATCCTATCGAGACGAGGAGACATGTCAAGAATCTCCTACATGCATAAGGGTAGGGGACAACATAACATTCAAATAGTGATAAATGTCAATATAACATTCAAATAGTGATAAATGTCAATCTTGCATAGCTTTGTATTAACCCCTGTCACAGTATAATGAAACTGCATTGCGGAAATTTTTTTTTTCATAGCTACTTTCAAATACAAAAGCACAGATTATCCAATAACAACAGTCTTCTAAGTTCTTAATCCACTTTTGGACCATCCCAACAAAGCAAGCTTCAATAGTCATTTTACAGAAATATTTAATTTTATACTTTAAAATCGGCAACTAACTTTCATTATAATTTGATCTAGAGAAAAAATTAGGAGTAATAACTTCCATGTTTAAATATGCTTTTTAAGCACTTCATTCTCAAATATCTTCATGTTTGATAAATGACCATCTCCTAATACCATTTAATTACTGATGATGCAAGGTTATCTTATAATAACCATATTCAACTGAACATCTAGATAACCAGAAGTTGATACAGGACAATACAAGAGCATGCCTATTAAGAATCCTTAAAATTCTAATTCTTACTTTTAATCATTTTTAGAAATATAGAAATTAGTTAATGCTCTAACAGAAAATGACAATACCTATATCATTTAAAATGTACAAAATACTATCCACGAGATTGAATCAATTAAGTTATTTGCTTAAAATCCCATTACCATGCAATAACTACACAGAAATAATAAATGCTTCCATATTCTTTACTTTAACACTCAACTTAAGATTGTCTACACAAGTCACAATCAAGGAAGGCATTTTATATCCCATTAACAAACAAAACTTCTATTCCAAGATGGTAAATTACATTTAGAATTTAAAAGCTGCTACTTGATTAGAGTGAAATCTTCCATTTTTAAGATATCAACTGAAAATTTCTCCAAGCTTCATTTTTATGCAAACACTCGATCAAGATTAATTTTTACTCTGCCAGATCTTTAAAATATAACAATATAGAAAGTAATATAAAAAGAAAATATAACAATTTAAAAATTCAACTTTATAGATTTTCAATTTTAAACAAGAAACCTCAACTTCAGTTAAAATTAATATTAAAACCTTTGAAGCAAGTAGCTAAAATATCAAGCTTATGTTAATTTGATAAGAACTTTAAATTTTATCACTTAAAATATCAAGCTTGTTAATTTGATAAGAACTTTTAATTTTATCACTTAACAGTGGAAATTTACCTTACAGTTTTACATTCATTTATCTTTTATGAATCATTTCTATTTATACTGAGTACCACTTGTACATTATACTTAATGCAGAATACTTATACCTTCTATAACCTTGATTGAAACAGTACTGATACAGAAAACGTGGATAACTTTGTTGTAAGTGTTTTATTACGATGAGTACAAATCAGCTCAGTAAAATGAGGAATGTTATTTTACAGTGAATGATCAATGATGATTGAACAAGTAAAACAGCACTATCGTATAAATACATGATGAACGATGGAAAATTCTTGAAAACCGACTGTACTTTCGCCGTGATCGAAGAAAATTCCGTGGAATGTAGCAGCTATTTACCAGTTGCTCTCACTTCTGTTTGAATAAAAAGTCGTAATTATGTGACCAAATAGGCATCAACAAATTAAACATTTGAAGTTTTACATCGGTTAATACTTTACATTTTGCTTGACATATATGCCGGCCTGATTTCAGAACACTTAAGTGCTCTTTAGTTTTAACTCGATGTAAAACATTCTTGCACAGAAAAAAGATAATGCAATTTCAATAACAAACAAATGAAATAGTTTAAAATATAAGTTTTAAGTTGATTATAAAAAGCTGCTTTATATTTAAAAGAGTAAAGTTTAAACTTAAAAACAGTAAATGAACTAAAAATTTAATACTTTGGTACTTTAAGAAAATTTAATTTTTTAACTTAAAGATGTTAAAAGAAAAAACTTACCGCTGATCCATTGGGGATCGACTCCTATAGCCGGAGCCATAATCACCACCTCCTCCAAACCTGGAGCCGCCACCTCGTGAACCACGGAATCCACCACCTCCCCTCCTGAAGCCAGAGCTAGAGCCAGAATCGAAACCACCTCGTCTACCACGGGAGAAACCACCACCATCTCGGCTGCCTCTGAATCCTCCTTCTCGACTTCCACGGAATCCACCCGATCCACCACGGGGACGTCGGCCATTGCTTCGAGAAACATCGACCCTGATTTCGGAACCATTGAAAGTGGCGCCATTCATTTCTTTAATAGCCTCATTTGCTTCGTCATCATTTTCAAAATCGATGAAGGCAAATCCTGGTGGGTTACGAGCAACCCAAACTTTAGTTAAATTGCCAAAACGGCTAAATTCTCTCTCTAAATCCTCCTTCTGAGTATCCTCAGCTAATCCTCCAACGAAGACTGACATAGGTGCCATTTTTTTAAAGATCTGCAAAGAAAAAAGACTCATCATAAAATGATTCTAATGTGGAGACTCCAAGCTAAATGTGAAAGAAAAATAATTAAATTTCAGATTCATCTCCATATTCACACTCAAAAATAACTTTCCTTCGCAGCTCATTAGAAGCAAGTTGGGCAAGAATTTGTTTCTCGATAAATTACAATAAACGATTCCTGCCACTTTTTCACTACACAAACTTATGGAGGACAGCTACGATGAGAATCCGCTGAACCATCAAGTTATTTATAACACGTTTTTACTTTTAAGATGGCGGCATTGCGAACTGCGCCATTTTGCAAGCCCGGGAAGAAATGCCATTTTGGCGCAATTAACCACGAGGCGAATAAAATCCATTGAAAAAGGAACTGGATTTGTTCTGAAAGAACTAATCGAAACTTTTAAGACACGAATGCATTATTACGATTTCATTATTCATACAGCGCCCGATATTCACCGGCAAGCGACTAGCAATTTGGCAGAACAAAAAAAACCGGCGATTTATTTTGCGATTCTCATAAAAAGCAATACGGATACAATCCCGAGGATTTAAAAACTATTAAATACGATTGTTATACACTTGAAATTGAATTGCATGAATGAGCATTTTCGATAAAAATAAGTTCTAAGATTTCCTAATATTTAACGAAGAAAGTAAAAGATGCTCTAAACGATAATCAAGACAACTTTCTTCCTTCACAGAACATTTTTGGCCTGAATATAAATGAGAACTCGACCATCTTATTAAACATTAAACTCATGCAAGGTAATTAGTTTCAAATAGCAAATAATTTCAAACAAATTAAACCGGCCGGCATAGAAACTACCGCCAAATCAATTACAATAATGAACTCGTATTTAAAATATTAATATACATTATACAGAACAAAATATCAAAAAACATTGGCATTTACGAAAAAGTTTTAAAACTATTGCATTAATTAATACCAAAAAAACAAAAACTTACTTATTACTTCGTTCTTCAATCACACGTCAAATAACTTCCTCACAGTTGGTTCTGTTCGAAAATGGCCAAATCGCCCAGGCGTTGGCGTATTTATACTCAAGCGGAATGCTGTTGCCACAATTCTGGAATTCGATTAACTTTACAAAAAGCTACTTTGATCACATGATACTGGCATTTCAGTTCATTCCCATACAGAAATCATAGTTCTTAAACATTTACAAAGAACATTCCAAGCAAATATTAAAACCTCTGGCAAGAAACACTAGTTAATTTGACTTTATTTAATAATTAATCATCTATGCTTACACTATTATTAATGGACGAGTTTTCTGTTTTGTTTCTAAGCGGTAAAATAGGTTTTCCGCCAGGCCCATCAACTTCCGGGGATAATGTTAAATCAATGGGAATCTTCACAATTTCATCACTCTGCTTGAAGATATTAATTAATATTTAAAGTGGACTTTTTTAATCTTATGCCTTAAGAATAATTTTAAAATATTAAATTTAATGTTTCTGGTTTGTTTACAACAGATTAAAAACCTTGACTTTATTTATTTGCTGGGCTTTTCTACTTCCGCCTTGAAGATTCCATTGTTGTAGCGCTCAATGTTTACTTAAAGTAGTGGCCTAATTTTGTGGAATGGTTGCCGTCATTATTCTTTATCGCTCTTTCTTGGAGACTTCCAAGGATTGTTTGGCGGTAAACTTTTTAACCATACGATTTAGATAATCACTGACGGTTAAATTTTTAACCAACCATTGTTAACTAATTCCATTAGTTTCATTTAGAATTTAAATACTTTAAGATCTTTTTTTAACCGATTTTTAAAAAAAGGATTACACAAACTCAAAGAACACGGAATTCAACGCTTTGAGTACTAAAGAAAGAACTGAATTTGAATTAAAGAGTTATGGGATTTGAAGCAACAAAGGCTGTTAAGAAAGAACTGATTCGAACTTGGCCCTTGATACAGTTTCCAAATGGATTTGGCGATTGCTTAAATCGGAGGGTTACCGGAAAACGATCTGTAAATCCAAAATAAACAAACCAGAAATCTCGTCCATATAATAAACTCGTCCCATCTCTACTAATAACAAAGGTGTGTCTGTGTGTTGGTCATCTACAGGGCAGACCGCTGGACTGTGGCGGACTGGTCAGGTTGACAGCTTGCCCGATGGCAAGTGGGCCCTCTTACACATAAGTCAATATGGGCCCCTAGAATGTCGCATGTTTAAGGGAAAGGGAAGAACTCTTTTTCAAGCAAATTTCCTGTGCCTTTTATAATGAAAATAGCAAGTATTTTCGTGCTAAACCTCCACAACATTTTCTATGCAAGGCCGAGACGCAATAACTACACGATTTTTATTCTTCTAGGAGGCCCCCGGCAGAAAGATGATAACGCCTCTGTGCAAGAAGAGTGCGGTCCTTGGAGATGGCTCAACGACGTGCTTTTTGTTTGTGCATTTTTTTGCTGTCGTAAATCTGACAGACAAGCGAACTAGCCTAAATTAAAAGACGGGGAAAAGTCTTCTTCGGGGCGCTAGAACTTTTAAGGGGGGGGGGGGGGGGGAAGAAAAATATTTTAATTTGAAGGACATTTTTGAAAAGGGAGCCCCCCGGGCTTTTCGTAGATTTATGTTTTTTTGTGGTGGGGTTTTATCTGGTCATGCTTACAACGTTGTAAAAAGGGTAAAGGAACCTCAATCCATTGGACATATTTCTGGTGATTCTTTCTTGGAAAATAACGGGGAGCGGGAAAGAGGTATTCCTGTTTTCAGTCAGCAGAGAGTAGGATATGCATATCTTGCAAAAGGAGAAAAAATATTTTGAGAGAAGAGCTCAAATTATTATTTCTCAGTATTAAATACTAGCCGCCTTCGACAACCAGCTTATTGATTGCAATAATTTAATTATATCAACCAATTTTAAATCCACCAACTTATTTAACTTTTGGTAGGCAGATATTATTAATAATTATAAAAACCCCGAAATGAATTAGTTGTAAAAAAAGAGAAACAGTGAACAGGAAATTAGTATTTGAACCAAATTTTGATGCAGTATGTTTTGTATCTAATGAAATTAATAATTAAATCTTTAAATTCAGCTGTTAAAGCGTCTAAAAAATCTTGAGAACCGATGATCTTTTTATTTTGATCATGCATAATTCTAATTTAAATTACGATTAGTACACATTATTAATCTAATCGTTTCGCAAATATTTTACCTAATTATACCAAAGAAATAAATAACATTATCACCAAGGAAAAATTATCTTGCTATCATTTGAAAGAGTGGTTTAAGTGGTAAATCTATCAAAATAATGTAGTAAATATATCTAAAAAGTAAATTTATTTGAAGTAACAAAGAAAGAAAAAAATTGGAGTAAAAAAAAATGGCGAAATAATGGGAAAATGTTATCGCTGAAAAATTTCAAATTCTTGCTTAACTTTTAATTAATTAAAATTTTTAAAAATTCTTCGAGGTGTACATTCTCAATTTCCATAGTATGTTTGTACCAAATTTCACAATTCTAGACTCAACAATTAACTAAAATTTCAGTTAATTAAAAATTGAGCACGATTTTGACATTTTTTCGCGATATCTCCAAAAATATTATTTCACAAAAATGATTTTTGAACCATTTTAATAATTATATTTTTAAAGGCATCAATTTAATGAAAAATTACAGAAATATTACTTGTAAAATTAATCCAATTTCAAAATTCCAAAGAATTTTCTTTCGTATCTCTTAAGATGGATGGCCTATATATAGGACGGCATTTCTCTTTCACTCTCTGTCGCTAAAACTGTATCCGAAATATTTAACTTACAGAATTTAAAATCATATAAATTTAATCATAATTTTGCTACTTTAATCGTGAAATTGCGTTGTTATTATTATCCACGTTAACTACGGACGAGAAATTTAGTCACTTAGATCTAATTATGATATATACATCCATGGATCCATACATGCTTACAATGTTGAATTCTTGTGTGCATCTTTAAAAATAATATATTTTTATGCATTTAATTCTGCTTTGTAAATCAAGTTATTAGCAGTTAAGTTTGGCGTGGGAGTTGAAGAATGTAGTCAAAACAAAAAATCTTCTGCGAGAGTTCGTTTTCAGTAGTGAACATTAACCAGCGGGAGTGGTCTCCCCTAAACTTTCTCGTATACTTTCTAAGTGGAGATTCGTCAAAATCTCGAGATCGAATGTTTTTTGACGATTACAATACTTTCTCTTTGTATACGAGAAAGTGAAAGAAACCAACAAACCTGAAATCAAATATCTGTTGCCATGTTTCAAAAAAATATTACTTTGAAGCAGGTGCGATAAAATTGGCAATGAAATGCATACCAAAGCGAAAATTCTGCTTTGGAATTGAATTCCCAAGAAAACGATTTATACTACCACAATCGTAACAATTGCAAAAACTCGTAACTAAAAGATTTGCTGAAATAATGAGATCGGTTTGAATTTTATTTACAACAATAAAAAATTTGTTACAATTCATGTTTGAGAACATTATTTATTGTTATAAATAAAATTTACAACAATAACAGATTGCTACCAGTACTTTGCGCATGAGAATCGGATTAAAAGAAATTGAATGTGCAATTTGAACGCCCCATTTTGACGGATTTGGCCCAAAATTTAATACGGGCCTACATTCATGACGATAAAACTGTGTACCAAATTTTATCCATCTAGCTATTCAAGTTTTTGAGTCATACTGTTCACGTGACCGCGGACATACAGACTTCCTGTTAACGGATTTTGTCCAAAATTTGGTAGAAACCTACAAATTAAGTTTAAAGACCACATACCAAATTTCATCCCCGTAGCTCTAATAGTTTTCGAGTTCACAGACAGACATAATTCCAAAATTGTGTTTTTCGGACTCTGGGAGGTCTAAAACGTGGAGATTCGTCAAAATCTCGAGTTCGAATTTTTGGACGATTACAATACTTTCTCTTTGTATACTTCGTATACGAGAAAGTAAAAAGAGAGACTCCTTCCTGATAATAAAGATTACATGATGTTCAACTGACAGTGGTTCCACCTTTATAATGGCTCTTCCAGAGTACGGAATAATAAGTAGTCCTGCGAACAAACTACTTATCAGCGTGTTTCAATTATTGATTAATGCTTCTCGTCTATAAAGTATATTCTTAATTAAGTTAACCCTTGGATTTCCATAGACTGTAACAGCAGTTGTTACATGATTTTTAAGGAGACAATATAATGTCCTAACACTCATATAGCATTGCCCAGTAGCACTGAAATGCTGAATAATATTGTGAATACCCACAAAATACACAACTTTCAGCAATGGGAAAAAATCATACTTTTTTATAGTTTTAAACTTTTTCAGACCCTCAAATTATTGTGCTAACCCTTTGTGGCGCAGTGTGTCAGCTGATGGCACACCTAATTTCACTCGCTTGTCAATCGTTAAATTCAACTATAAATGGAAAATAATAGGTTTAGGATAAGGCTAATACTACTTCTTTTAGAATGTATATAGCAGCCTTATGAAATTTCATTTCGGAATAGGAATTATAAGAGATAAAGTTTGAGAAAATTCCTTAACTTCAGAGATAAGAAATTTTTTCAGTTCTGGACATTTACAATTTTAGCAAATTAACTCGAAAATTTTCCTCCAATATTCTTGAAGTTTTAATTTATGATTTTCTGTAAGAATAAAAAATATTTTTTGAGTGTAGTAAGGAGGCTGTATCTAAGGGGTTCTCATATGAGGGAGATGACCCCAAAGGGGGACGACCCCCTTCGGAATGAAGTCTTTTTAAAAAAAAATTTGGGGAAATTCTATGTCTAGACAATAAACTAAACCCATTCATGATGTTTTTTCATCATATTTCAAAAAATTTAATGCCTTGCACGGCAAAGGGTTAACAATTCAAAATAAATTTTTAACATTGTCAATATCAAATACATATTTTTCCAGGAAAGAAACCAGCTACAAGAAGAGTAAGACTAAAGTAAGAAGAATGACTACATACTATAAAACTGAATTTATTCATAACATCTGTATGTGAACAAAATCTATATCAAGCACATTGATAAGTGTAACAAAAAGCACCATATATCACAGTATAACTTTTACTAAGAAGCAGTGCATTGCATTATTCAAATATATTTCACTTTATAAATAAAAATGAAATATCCAATGTTCTCCTAATAATATGAAAATTATTCTTAAATTTTCATCTTCAGTTTTTATAACAATTCAATAAACAGGAATAAAAAATGAATAAAAATATATTTCTAATAAAACCATAATAAAGATTCCTAATTATGTTGAATTTGATAGCCGTATGAAAGTGTGTAAATCAAAAATTAAGAGGATCAACGCAAGTCGCATCTCAAACGGCCACCCCTCCGTTCCGAGAAAAATTGGCCGCTCTGAAGGGTTTTCGTTACAATTACAAGATAATTGCTATAATACATAATATAAACAAGTCTGACACATATTTCTTATTTAAAATGAAGTTTGGGACTTATCTAAAGAGAAAATAGTACTTTATTTAATAATTTTTTACATTTTTTGAAAAAAGGATACAATTTGTTACTGTTTTAAGTTTTTACCCTTCTCGGATAAAAAAACCATTTTTTCCAAGTTCGTTTTTCAGTTTAAAAAGTAAATTTCTAATCGATGTGTTTGTTAAATGGGATGGGCGAACCCACCCGGCGGCCGTTCAGAGGGGTTGGGTGGCCGTTACTAGGGGTTATTTTAACATTAGGTCTATGGGTCGAAAAATCCGCGCCACGAAAAATTGGCCGTTAAGAGGGGTGACCGTTCGAAGAGGTTTCACTGTAATAATTTTGAAAAGTACAAAAACCTGCAATTCAAGATTTTATTTAAAACATCGCCAGGTACCTAATGCTCAGATACATTTATATACTTACAGCCTTTTAATTAATGATTTCTTTTTTTAAAAAAACGCTTAAAATATGTTTTTAAAAGTTAAAGTTTTTACAGTTACTAATAATCAAGATCCAATATATTAATTAAATTGCATATTCTTGTATTTTATTTTATGCATTAATTATATTCATTGTTATGAAATTCAAATCTATTTGCTTAGGAGTACAGACAAGAACAAATTTTATCACCTAAAAAATAATATATATTTCATCCTCTTTAACCCTTTCAAGTGAACTACATGTTTCGTTTTCAAAATTACTAAATTTATTTGAAAAATGAGTATTAGACATGTAGCTGATCATAAATATGTAAAGGAAAAAAAATTTAACATTTTTTATTTTCAAGAAATTGGTTTTTTCACAGTGAAACCAATGAACGGAAACAGGCAATTTTTCCTCCGAATAAGTTATCATCGGAATGCACTTTAAATTATGTATTTAATTTATAAGTTTACGCGAGTATTCAGGATATTCAACCTTCGTAAAATTCAATATTACTTTCGAAGATTCAATCTTAAAAACTATCAATTTGTGCAAGAAACCTCATCATTTTGTTTCTCTTAGAAATCAAAAGCAATTTAGCTCTTGCAATGCTGATATCTTTGTGAATACCAACGGTATTGAACTGGAATTTTTATATAAGTTGCCCTATATATCTGGGTCTTAAGTTATAAGAGAAAAATTAAGCAACGTTTTGCCCATGAGCAGTAAAAAAAAGTTCAATGTGTGGTTGGACTGCAAAACCAATGAAAGCGAAGGGGTTAAAACAATTATAAAGCATATTTTCATAAAACAGGGCAAATAAATGTTAGCAATCAATTACACTGATCCTCTTATAAGTCAGAAGAAATTATTTCTCGTGGTTTCCAAAAAAGAAATTACAGTTATTTAAAAACTTTTCTATGAATACCATTGTGTAAATATCAAGTGCAAAGACTAAATAAAAATGTTTAAAAATAAATAATAAATTAAAGTAATGAAGAAACATTAGGCAATATTCTTTTCAAAGGATGCAAAATAAGAAGAAAAATGTTGCACGGCACATACAAATGCTTTTTTGACAAATATGACGTTAATTTGCAAAATGGAACAAGAGAGGTAATATTTTGGTTAAGAAACTTTTTAAAGATACATGTTTTAAACATTACTTGCACAGCTGTTGAATTACTATAAACATATAGGCCTAAAGGCTAGTAAAATCACTTATTTAAAATCTCATTATATTTATTCCATCCAAAGGAAATGTTCTTTTAATTCAGAGTTAACAATTTATCCCGACAATGAGTTATGAAGTAAGACTAGATATGAAGTGAAATGTAAATATAAATGAGAATAAGACATTATAAATTTTTTGGAGAGGTAAATTGTAACATAAATCAAGCAAGACATAGTTTTTCTGAGATACAGAAGCATTACAGTTCATAAAATAAAAAATCTTCAACAGCAACAATCTTTTTCAATGTAAATTACATCTATTTACATTTAAGAAAATGAGAGGGAGTAAGTTGAATTTATACATCTTTACACATGCAAAGCTTTTCTACAGCTCATAATGAAGTGAATATTTATAGAAAAATCTTTTAAATGATGCTGTTAATGACAACAAGTATGCATTTTGACATTAATAATAACTGCAATAAATAGACTTTCAGTAAACAAAAAACAATATAAAAAATATTCTTTTATTCGTTCTTTCACAAACAACCACTTGCTTATTAAAACAAATTTATATAAAAAAAAATGGCAATGAAAAATAACTTTGAAAACTTCAAATGGAATGCTGAATTAATTAAAAAATATCAGTAAGAATCATTTAGCAACAATGAGAGTACATATTTTACATATATATCTATAAAATGTAAGCACATATACACTCATCATTTACACTCCAAATATAATATCACAATTATACATAAAACTTTTTAAGTACATTAAAATCATATATGGAAAAGAAGTGAAAAAATTTCAACAATTCTCACTCCTGAAAAATGCCATTTTTTAAATGACTAACATATTTCTTCATTGTGGAGTAAGAAATTTTATATTTTAACAGCTCAGAAAAAAATTATATTACTGAAACATAGGTTAAAATAAATTATTCAGAAAACTGCTAGAATATGAAAAAGCAAGTAAAGTACATATGTTTACTAACAAAAGTATTAAATTCCTTTATTTTACCACTTTTATGCCATTTTAATCATAACTCAAGTCGAACAAGTTGAAGATTATGTTTTCATCAGTGGCGGCTCGTCCATTAGGACTTGCAGAGCTGCAGCACCCCCTGAAATTATTTTTTTAAGCTTGTATTTTTCGTTTTGAATCTTATTTGCTTACTGTTCCACTCTCGGAGTTCAATAACTAACGAAAATGCAAAAAAAGTAATAAAAAATCGAAAAAAATGGCATAAAATGATTCCAAACGAAGAGAGACGCAGGTCTGAGTTGCAAAATAATCTGCCCCCACCCCCGAAATCCATTCACTGAGCAGAAAATCCGGAGTGAAAAAGCAATTCTTTCTTCCTTTAGCTTAGACGGGCTATGGGCTGGAAGTCAACACAGCTCTGGCTGGCACTTAGCCAACTTGAACGAAAGAAAGATGCTCTTTTTAATATATGTTTCTTTTTTCCCTCGCTCTCACACAAGTTGCAATCTCATTGGCTGTTTATGAGTTTCCCTCTGTGTTGCGACGACAGATTCAAGCAAATAATACTATTCTAAAACTTTCAAATTTTTAGTGTATTTCAGTAAAAAATGTATTTAATATGCTTTAGCTTAAAAATAAATTTTCTGTATATGACTTATTTGATATTCATTTTTGAAAGAGTGTTATCGAGTGAACTGGGCAAGGAGGGAAATGTAAATGCGAGCTCCGATTATTATTATTATAATTTTTTGTCGGAGGAATCGTCGCATCAACATTCACTTCAATTTTTGTTAGTAAAACTAATAGAAAATGTCCCATGCTGGTTATTTACTTTGTTTGAAAAGCAAGAAATTTCACATCCAGATTTGGAATTAAAAAATTTGGCCTACTTAGAGATAAAGTAGCTTTTTAAATTGTATTCTCTTGATAAACATTTTCTTGCGGCACTCCTCGTTTCTGAGCTCATGAGCCGCCACTAGTTTTTATAAAACATTGTCAATCAAACGAAGCACAGTCATTTCTATCTGAGATAATAGAAACTTTTTTAAAGTCAAAATTGAAGATTTTTTATGACTAATGCAATAAATTTTCAATAAAAAGCAAACATCAAATATTACCTATCATTCTATACATTCAAAAAAATTTTCGTTTGCACAATAAAATCTCAACACGTCAATTTAATAAATGCTAGTAAAATATGACAGAAGAAACAACTGCTTAAATGAATAATGCAGCATTTCTTGGTCATATATTTGATCTTATCTTAATTTGAAATATTTAGGCCCACAAATAAGGTGGTAAAAACACACACACACACACAGTTACTTAATGCAACTAATGCAGATGCCAATATAATAACAATATTGCTATTAAAATTAATTACTAATTAGTAATGCATAATGCAGCTGGAAAATTATTTATAAGCACACATTATTCACAACTATCTCAACGTAAAAAATTATTAACGAATTACTATGCATAATAATATTATTTATGAGGAAATATAGAATGATTTTAAACAGTGTTGCAAAATATTAATAATGCACAATACTAATAAATAGTTGCACGGAAGAAAAAAATTTACTGCAAGAATTCATAGTAAAACATAGGACAGCTTTAACCCTTAAACGCCCAGTGTTGCCTTTAAGCAACATACCATATTTTGTCTTCTAAAATCTTGAGAATAAGACTGAAGCTCTAATGCCTGTTGTTGCCAATAGGATACAGACTGAAATTTTTATTAAATCGATTTACAACATACAAATGTGGTAAACCGATTTTTTATTCGATCGAATTTTTATTCTTTTATCAGCCTGAGTGCTGATAAAAGAATAAAAATAAATTGATGATTTTCACTTGAGGCTGCATCTTTTTTTGCCTCGTTTGTACGCTTGAGAATACCATATTTTATTCTATAATTTTGAAGAAAATTCTTTGTCCATATTATTAGTTCTAAAAAATCATCTGTGCTTGATATTATTGAATTTTATCAAGGAGATTTCTTTTTCAATTAAAGCCCAGTGTTGTTTTATGGGTAACAAACTGCTTTTCAGCCAAAAACAAAAAAGGATATTTTAAAGTATTTTCCCCATGTTTTATTCAAGAAATGAAAGTCAAAAAGCACTTTAAAATATTTTTTTTTGAAAAAAATCGAGCCTTTAAAGGGTTGAAAAAAAATTATTTTAATCTTAGAAATTGGATTTCAATAGCAATTTCTACATATCATTGCTTGAAAAAGTAAAAAAACTTGCGTTGCATGCACAGATCATTCCCATTCACATGAAAAAATGGGACAATACAAACAAACTGCCCATTTCCTTTATGATAACAGCTATCACCAGGTATATACTAAAACTGGAATTGTGTATTATGTCTCAAAGAAATATACATAATTTGAAACCTTCCAATCAAAAAGGAATATTTCGTATTGTGGCACTATTCTTCCAAACGAACATTACTAATATAACAGCCCAGATCTCTCGGTAACGCTGTGACGACACCAACAATAAAACTCGCGCCATAGCACTGCGAGACGTTAAACAGCATCATTTCATTGTTAGAGAACCTAAATTTCAGTAATTTTAAATTCAAAAGAGTAATTGTCATTCTAATTTCAAATTTTATAGCTCTAAAATGGTGAAATAAAATTTGCTATCGATTGATATAAAATTTATCTCGCTATGATCAATAGTTCCCGAGAAATTTTAAATTATATTAGTCATATATTTCAAATTAATTTCCGTTTTTTAATAGAAAGTAGTAAATTACGTCAGTGGTATATCATACGCCTGGACGCCATGATGCATCTAATTATTTAGTGCAATCGTGATGATATAATTTGATAATATTTTTGGCAACGTTAAAAGTTACATTAAGACATCTGAATTCCAATAATATTGTTAAACAACGAAAAATACTTCACACAGAATGTTGTTTATCAAGAGTTTTTTTTGAATAGAGAAATATGTAAATAATATATAAATAGAAAAAAATATTTCCTGTCATAAAACTTATGTTTATTTTATTTGTTTTCAATCAATGTTAAACATTTCTCTCGCATATATATCTATTTAAACACGTCAAATTTGAAGGGGAAATCTCTCGAATGAAGAGGCAATTTGCACCCGTCGTACCACGATGGGTGATTTTCTAGTATATAAAGAATTTCCCCATTAAAAATTTAAGCATTATGATATTATTTCGTTACTTTTTAAATTTTTTTACTGTACAAGTCTTTTGCAAATAAATTATAGTTACACAATGGCAAAAAGCAGATCATACTTTCACAAGATAAAGTGTTTAAATTTCACAATAATAAAGCACTTGCACACAATAAATCCACATTTTCGATGCATATTTCAATTTTTATTGCAATTAATTGATTATTGCTCATACGAAGATCTTTAGAGAAGTATTTTTAAGAAGTATAATGCATGGCTGCATAGGGATTCAAAATAAAAAAAAAGTGCAGAAAGAAATTAATTATTAATTAAGTGAAATATGAACGTTTCACATAACTAATAAAAACAGATATTGAGACACTGCCAGGAAATAACTTTTGACTCAAAAAACACGCGACAATAGGAACAACAGAATTATTTTTCTTTCACATTTGATAAAAAAAGACAGAAAAAGCATTTGAAAATTATAAAGCTCGTATAAAATTGTTAGCTGTTTTTTTAATGTAATAGCAGCAAATCCTGGATATAAATAACTAAACCTGGATTTCGTAGTAAATAAGTACTAAAATATGACACACCTATAATATATGAATAAACATAAATAATATGAATAAATGAGTTTTTTTATCCAAAAATTAAATTAAAAAAAGATACTACAAATTTTATTTAAATTTGAAAGAAATATTAGTATTACAACTACATAGAAAATTTTACAGACAAGATTATATATAAGTCTTTTGAATTTTAGAGTATTTAAAAAATTCCACGAGATTAATGTTCATATAATGTTTCCAAGAAAGAAGTTTTATTAAATCCAACGTCATAATGTAAAAGCAATTATTGTGACCTCCTACACAAATTAAGTCGTAATGATTATATGTTATTCAATAACACAATAAAAGATAATTTGCAAGTCCAATATTTCATTAAAACTTCAAAGTATCACACGAATTAGTACTGCAGTATCCTAAATACGAGTCGGCATCCTTAGTTCCACAGATATGCTTAATCAAATTATTTCAAACACAACTTTTTGCATTTTATAAATGTAATATTTTTAATCATTTAAATTTTTGGACCATTTTTGCGCCACTAATTATCATCTAGCTAAAAAATATTTCCTACTTCATTCATTGCAGTAGGGAAACAGTAAAAAGCAGGAATGATATCATATCTTTGATTCTGAAACATATTTATAATAATTTTCTCTACAGCATACACGAAAAACATCATAAAATAGCGCGGCACATACGTAAAGAGTACCGTCTTCCATCTTAATTTCAACGTTTTACACAGACAATTTGAAAAGAAGAAATTTTGAAGCCTATAAACAATCTTCATCGAGGTAGAAAAAGAAGATTGCAAATACTCTAGAGCATGTTTTATTGAAAATTTTTATTTAGCAAGTAACTTCAGTAAGTACATTTACATTAGACACATAAGTACAATTAAAATGAAGAACCTTTTCTGTACAATAAAAATATTAAGAGCAGAATTTATAACAGCAAAAGCAGAAAATAATGACTAGATACTAATTACCTCGAGATAACAAAATAATAATAAAAAAAATTTCCCACGTATAAAACACAATTTATAAATATTTCTACAACTATTTGCAACACCTGAGATCATTCAATCAGTGACAAAAAGTATTCATAAACACACACACACACAAAATGCAGTCAATGAATGCATCAACATTCATTTACAGAGTGTATGGCCCCCAAGCAGAACACTTCAGCAATTAAAATCCAATAATATACAGGTTATTACAAAATAAACACCGGGCTTTGAAATGATACGACTTAAAAAATATTAATTACACCCCTCAATGCTAATCAGGAGGAGAAGCAGTTGTTAGACGCCGGATTAGCCGACAACTTCGACTTGCTCCGATTTCTCTCGGAAGAATCGAAATGCCACATAGAAGCGAGCTGAATAACAAAAAGAAAACATACGGAACTTTTATAACTACTCGAGGAAAAAGGTTTCCTTTTTTTTAATGAGGTAATGTTTATTTTCATAATTGTAACACTTTCCGTAAGATTGGCAAAAAAGCAAAAAGATTGAAATCATACGCGAGTAAAAAATTTGTACCATAATTTATACGAGAATCAATCTTTTCATCATCTCTTTTATTTTTTAATTTGAGAAGTTTTTTTTATGTCTTATTCTCTGCTTTGTTGCTGCATTTGCAGACAGCTTTTTAGCTGCCACTTTTGACAGGAGTTTTTCTTTTTTTTGACGTAGTTTATTTATTTGTTTTTGTTCGATTTTTTTTTTATTTCTTCATCTTGGTAAGCCCTACAAGATGATCTTAAATTTTCAACTAGTTTTTTTTTCAACATGTTTACACAATTTTTTTCTTTGCAAAATATGCCACAGAGGTTGTGTTTTCTGCAAAAAGGTGGTACTTAATACTTTGAATGGCACAGAATGTTGGAATGTTCATCCTAGTAGAGCTTGCTGACATAATGTTGATTCATCAATAGAAGATGAATCAGCTGGTTTCCTAGCCGGTGGAGTAAAGCCGCACGGTCAAGCATATTTTCCCAGAATTTTCTTTCGAAAACAGAAAGTAGGAAGGTTTCTTTTCTTTGTGTAAAAGCGGAATTTTCGGAAGAAAAAGCAAATTTTTGCGGGGGAAAAAAAAAACAGAAATCCGGAAAAAAAACTGGAATTTTGAGAGAAAAAAAGACAAAAATGCGGAATTTTTCCAAAATAACAAAAAAGGCGGAAGAATCTTACCCCTGGAGTTAAAACCCGATGATTATTTTGCAGTTACCTCATTGATAATTACTCATATCAGCTAAACATAAGCATTCTGCACCATGCAATTTCTAAAGTCTAACCAATGTAACTAGGTCGAAGATAAAACCAACACATCACTATATGTTACATGAGAAATAAGAAGCAACCTGATGATTGGGTGCAATAAGAAAAGCAAGCAGCTATTAAAATATTTTAAAATGATAAAAAGTAAAAAACCAACTTCGTATGAATAAAAAAATAAATTTCGTGTGAAGATGGAAGAGTAATTGATCGCACACAAGAGCTCACATTTAATAGTCTAGAGCACAGGTAGCCCAAGTTTTCTGGTACACATAAGAACACAGTTACAAAACAAAGAAAACTCATTTTGTAATTGAGAGACGTCTTTTCACACCATACCAAACCCTTCAGAGCCTTCATTGATCGCCAGTCTTAAAGCCTTTTCAAATTGTTCATAAGAATCATAGTCAGGTAAACACAGCTGATTGAAACTGAAATAGAATATATATTATATAAATATATTGACAGGTGTAAAATTACTAATACATGCATTCTTCGTACAACATATCGTAAGTTCGTAAGTTTCCAATTAAAATAGAAGGCTGATTGTAATGCACAAAACACATTTATTTTGAGTTGACTTTTAACAGCTGATGTAGATCTACTATAATAGCAATATTAAACAAATAAAACTGCACAACAAAGCATGTCACACAACATTCAAAATATTACCGCAAATTACATAAGGTAAGTAATAAATTTTCAATGAACAGTTTATAGCTACTACTGAACCACTGATGCAGTTTACAGCAACCAATCAAACCAGCGGGAGTGGTTTCCCCTAAACTTTCCTGTATACTTTCTAAGTGGAGATTCGTAAAAATCTCGAGTTCGAATTTTTTTGACGATTACAATACTTTCTCTTTGTATACTTCGTATACGAGAAAGTAAAACAAAAAAACCAACCAACCTGAAATCAAATATCTGTTGCCATGTTTCAAAAAAATATTACTTTGAAGCAGGTGCGATAAAATGGGCAATGCAATGAATACTAAAGCGAAAATTCTGCTTTGGAATTGAATTCCCAAGAAAACAATTTATACTACCACAACCATAACAATTGTAAAAGCGCGTGAATAAAAGATTTGCTGAAATAATGAGATCGGTTTGAATTTCATTTACAACAATAAAAAATTTCTTACAATTCATGTTTGAGAACATTATTTATTGTTGTAAATAAAATTTACAACAATAACAGATTGCTACCAATACGCATGCGAATGAGAATCGGATTAAAAGAAATTGAATATGCAATTTGAATGCCCCTTTTTGACGGATTTGGCCCAAACTTTTAAACGGACCTACATTCATAACGATAAAACTGTGTACCAAATTTTATCCATTTAGCTATTCAAGTTTTTGAGTTATAGCGTCATACAAATAGACAGACTTTCCTTTCACGGATTTTGTCCAAAATTTGATAGAAACCTACAAATTATGTTCAAAGACCACATACCCAATTTCATCCCCGTAGCTCTAATAGTTTTCGAGTTATCGTGTTCACAGACAGACATACAGACATAATTCCAAAATTGTGTTTTTCGGACTCAGGGAGGTCTAAAACGTGAAGCTCCATCAAAATCTCGAGTTCGAATTTTTTGACGATTACAATACTTTCTCTTTGTATACGAGAAAGAAAAATGAACTGATGCAATCTCTTGAACCTCCACGAAAAACTTATTATTTTTTTCCTTTCCATTTTCAGCATATTTTAACCTTCATTTCTCCATTCAGCATTTGCTCCCAAATATAATATGCATGTTCAGTTTTTTTGTTATTTATTCATGCCCAGACTGTTTGGCTTAACAGAACAAAATTTGGCATGGTGATGTATTAGCATAAAGGGAGCTAATGCCGTAAAAATTTTTAAAAATTGAATTAGGTTTTTATTTATTTAATTTCAAGCGAAATTTGACGTTTTTTTGCCTATTTCCTTTTTTTCTCCATTGTTACTCAAATATGGGAAAAAAGAAAAGCTCTGGTGTTTAATTTATCCATTCTTGCATTTTTCCCCCCAAATTTTATTTGATTTATTTCTCATTATATATTATTCTTTTGAGCCATAATTAAAGGAAACTGTTTTTTGCATTCTTTTCCTCAATTTTATTTTATTTATTTATCTTCTTTTTGAACCGTATTGAAGGAAGTTTATTGTATTTTTTATTTCGTTTTATTTTTTCTTTTGCAAGACAAAATATTATGCTATCGTGTTTTAATTTATAAACATAGGGGGAAAAAAATCGTTTTCTGGCATTTTCTCTCTCTCTCTCTTTTTTTTTTTTTTTTTTTTGCCTTTTGATGTTTTATATTGCAACGTATAATTTTACCTTTCTAAAGATTTTTTTAAGCTTAAATTTTTAATCAACAATGCCAGGGAAATTCTGTATAGTATAATTGTTCATTTTAAAGTTGCATTAATTATTATATGGCATATTGTTTATAAGTATAGAATAAATTTTCTTTTTCCAAACTTCTTGCATTTCCATTCAAACCATATTGCTATAAGGCAATAAAATGCTAGAATCGAAAGCTTTAATTCAACAAGATAAGATTCAAAGGAGATTTACATTTATTGGAGAAAGTTAGTGACAATATTTATTTAAAAAAAAAAAAAAAGAACCCGGAATTGAACATATGAAAAAATATGGATCCGGAGCAAAGCTGGGTTTTCAGCTAGTATGATATACAAGGTTAAAATCTAAACTACTCACCAAGTGTGTGCTGTAGGCAGATTCCCAAAAGTCTGTGCAGCAGAAATGTGAAATTTTGGATTTAATTCTGCAAATCCACCAGGAGGCAATTGGGAACAGCCTGTTGTGAACTGCAGCAACCTTGCCATTTCTTCTTCAGTAAAATTAGACACTGCGATCCAGAACCATTCTAAAACCTAAAATTCATGCGATACAGATATAAAAAGTGAAACTAAAACACAGTAAAAATGCAATTTATTAGATGTTTATTTTAATGTGATTAAATATTTCAATTTCAGCTAACTGCCAAAGAAATGAAAAATAAATAACTTTAATTCTGTATTTCAAGTCAAATTAAACATTCATTGAATATTTAACAGTTATTGGTAAAGCAAATTACAAAAGTTTAAATATTTAACTTCATATTGGTTCCTATTTCATTTCGAAATTTTATAAAATCACTGCATTTGAAAACATTTGTGTGGATTAATGACAAACCTTCATAATACTAAAGTGAAAAAACCTGATTGTTAGTTATGAAGTCATTACTGGTACGATGCTTTAACTTTCAAGAGAATTAGTATTCTTTAAAAGAATACTAACTTTCTTCATTTTCTAAAAAAAGTCAAAGGAATATGTTTAAAACAATAACAAACAAGCAAAATAGTTCATTTGAATGAAAACATTTCTTGCCAGATTTAAATTACATTAAAATAAAAATACAAAAATAAAGAGATGATGAAACAGTTTGCTCATGAAGTTTAAGTGATATAAAAAATTTACATTTTTCATGTAAATTCTGTGTATTGGGTCACCCTAAAAATAATACATTTTTTTTTTCTTTTTCAAAATTGCAATTAAACAAAATTCTTTTCATATAAAATATATTCTCCTTAATTTTTTAAGATTTTTCTCCATCTATCTGGTGGATTTTCAACAACCCCTTCCAAAATTCACTCGTCCATGTCGAAAAATACTCCTCTAGTATTGTCCTGACATTGTCAACAGAATTCGTATTTCCTCTGTTGAAATGATTTAGAAGACTGTGCAATAAATGATAATCAGATGGGAGCAATGTCGGGAGAATATGGTGGGTGAAGCATTGTTTTCCATTCCAACCCCTCCAGACTTTGTATTGGCATCCTCGTTTTATCTGGGCCAAGCATAGTCCTAACGGAAGAACACCTTTCGCTATGAAATCAAAAATGGCTGTTTTTCTTCTGGCTCTGAACTAGCAATGCTCAAGCTACTCACAGAAGATCTCCTTTGTTATATCTTCGATTTGTTTTATAAATAAAACATTTACTACACCTTTCATATCCAAAAAAAGAGATAACACCTTATGTGTGTGAATACCTTCTTCAGTCTGGGGTGGCAGTGTTTCCCCATTCCTTGTCTAGCATCCTCAGTGCTTTGTTGTAGAAAACTCATTTCTTGTCACTATTAGGTCCAAAACAAGTTAATTCCTTTAACGTGACAGCAAAGAAGAGCACACATTCCTCTCTCCAATCAATTAAACTTGGAAAGTTTGTGTGGAACACGTTGACCCAATTTGCTGACTTTTCTGATTGCCCGCAGGTGTCGATGCGTGACTGAATGACCAAACCTAAGCTTCTGGGCTAGTTCCTCAACAGTTGCAATGGGATTTTATTTCACCAGAGTTTGTAAGACCCCTCGCCCAACTCTTCACCAGAGTTTGTAAGACCCCTCATCCAGCTCTTCACCAGAGTTTGTAAGACCCCTCATCCAGCTCTTCACCAGAGTTTGTAAGACCCTCGTCCAGCTCTTCATATCTTCCAGGATGAGGCTCATCTTCTAGGCTGCAGTTTCTGACTCAAAATTTTGGGAACCAAAATTGACATTAGCTTACATTTATTGTCCAATCCCTACATTAATATTCCTCGCACTTCCCATTGTGTTGTCTTCATTGAACTTATGAAGTAAATGTGTCAAGTATGCTCCTTTGTTACTTCCATTACAAGTTTGAAAAAATAACTGTTAAAATCGAACTGCACTCTTCGAAACTTGCACGAGGAATAAGAATAAGGTAAATTATGACCTCCCTTTATAGCAATATGATGTAAGTAGTATATTTCCTCACCCTCTGACTTCTATATCATGCAACTAAAAAAACTACATTATTTATGGGATTGCAATATACTTTAAAAAAATTGCTAATAGTAAAATCTCCCGAGAGATACTAATATAATCATATTAATATCTGATGAATTGTTCAAAAATCTCCGACATTTGATGCAGATATTATTACAGAATATATTTTACCTTCCTGAACTCGTATGTAGCTCCACTTAAAGCATGATTTGCTTTGAAATCAGCTATAGAGTATGATCCGGTGCCACACATAAGTAACTGAAACAGAAATATCACAAATCAAAGAAGTGTAATTATGAACTGAATATACCCAATGAAAAAAAGTGGTATTTTTTCATTGGGTATACAATTTTTATTTCATATGAAAGTTTATGACCCCTACATACGTCATAAATGCTCGCCTGCCACCCACCCACCTTCATTTTCCAGATATATCGCAAAATAAAACTTTGGCATAGTCCCTCAGCCACCACTATTGCCAATTTATTTCATCAATTTGCAAGCATAGCCAAAGGCTATTAACATTACAGCCAAAAGCTGGTCACTGAAGGTGGCTAGTATGTACGAGGGTAAGTCACAAAAGATAAGAAAAAAATAATTCACCATGATAATCACTTGGAAACAATTTTATTTTTCAACATAATCTCCACCAATGTTGATACACTTATCCCATCATTTTATCAGCACTCCGATTCCAGTTGCATAAAATTCTATGGGTTGCTGTCTCATCCACAGAAGGACTTTGTGTTGAACGTCGTCATCAGATGAAAATCACTCTGGGCTAAGTCTGGGCTGTAAGGTGGATGCTGTAGCACCGACCAACCAGACTTAGCCCCAAGTGATTTTCATCTGTTTGGTCCACTAAAACAACATCTTGGAGGCGAACACTTTGCAGATGGTGACGACATTCAACATCATGTCCTGCTGTGCATGAGACAGCAACCCAAAGAATTTTATGCAGCTGGAATTGGGGTGCTGATAAAACAGTGGGATAGTGCATCAACATTGGTGGAGATTATGCTGAAAAATAAAATTGTTTCCAAGTGATTATCATGGTAAATTAATTTTTTCTTATCTTTGGACTTGTTAATGACTTACCCTCATATTAATTTTTGTCTAGATTTCACCATTAAGTCTCAGAAAGAAAATATGTCTTTAAAACTGAATTGAAACTATCAGCTAATTCTGGAATGAAAAAATGGATATAGCATGATTAAATAGTATATTACCAAAAAAAAAAAAAAAAAAAAAATTAAGTGTATGTTGAAAACAAAAATCGAGCAAACACTGCTTTAACTACTATAGTCTATATTTCAAAACTTTTTTATAGTCTATATTTCAAAAACTTTTTGTTAAGTTAAAATTCAGAAAACATACGAAACTATGTCATATTCAGTGATTCTAAAAAATTATACATCCGATTAGGAAACAAAGGAGTTTCCTTCACATTCAATTTTCCGCAGTAATTGATCAAAATTTTATTTTCAAGCATTGTAAAAATATGTCCACATTATATATTGGAATTTTGAAGCTTAATAATAATGTGACCACCTTTTTCACCTCATCCACATACGAGTGAAAAATTACAACATGGCTATGAATTAGAAGTTGTACATTTATATAGCAAACAAACAACGTTTCCTATGAAAAAGTGTCGTATACTTTTAGAGAAAGAAAAGGCAATAACATTTTTAATCAGAGTGTTTAAGCGACTCTACATGAAATTCGGTGCAAGAAAATTTTAACAGGTTGAATACAACAGAAAATTAAATAACATTTTTTATGGTGATCGAAATTAATTTAATACCTATATATCAGTGAAAGTCTCTTAAATTATATTAGAAACACCAAAATTCAGATGACAGTGAAGTAAAGTTAAAATCCAAGAATTTTTTTCAAGGGATCTTTTTTAAAAAATTTTTTTAGAAAAAATCATCGAAAAGAAAAATCAGTAGAAAATCAGTTTTTACTTTACTTTGAAAATATATCAAGGGGGGAATCAAAATGATGTCACTTTCTCTTCAAAATCTGACTAATTGGTGGTATATACCAGTTGAAAATTGTTTAGGAGAGCGAGAATACATATTAAATTGCTATACAAAGCAAAACAGATACATAGGAATACGATCAAATTACCCACGGAAATGAGCATTTTTAAGTTCATTTAGAGTATTCACAACGAGAAACTTTTTTTACTCTATTTCACAGAGAAGTACTGCTGAATTAATAGCAAAAGCATTAATCTATGTATAGATCTTTGAATCAGATAAAAATATTTCCAGGAAGTATGCATACCTCCAACTCATTTTCATCAAAGATGCACAACAGATTATCTGGGATTAATTCAGTCAGCCCTTTAAGAAAATGCTCAATTTCAGGTTTGACGCTAGTAGTAAGTCTGTATTGAGCAAGCGCATTCAGGTATTGAATTTTGTTCGCATTGGTGACGGGTATGTTAGATCCATTAGGAATGAGATCAACTTCCTGCAATTAAAAAAAATATATGACTAACATTCAGTTACAAAACACTGGCAGATAACATAACATTTAAAATTCTGTAAACATTGATTTATATACATAAATGTTACAATAAGCGAAAAATTCTGAATAATTATAATACTTCTAAAAGTTGCCCAGATGCATCATACACTTCTTCTGTAAAATATATTCCAAACGACATGCTTTCGATATCATTTTCCAAGATGAACTTAACTTTACTGACGTACAGTTCTGGATCGTCATGCTCGAAGTACTGCGGGGAAAAAAACAATAACTCAGATTTAAGAATTATTTTTTATCTTCTTTTTCTTCAAATATATAATAATTTACAAAATACATTTATTGAGTCAGTTTACATTAACACATCTGAAAATTGATTTAGAAACAAATTTTAAAGTTAGTTGAATGAAAATGCTAATAATTTTCAGATCCACATAGTATATAACATATAGTATTCTTTTTTAAAAAAAGTAAATAATTATTTAGATATAATTACATTTTATATTTAAAATGAATTTGCAGTAAATGTGCAGTTTACGGTACTCGCCCGTTCCTTACCAATTTTTCTTGGCGCAATGTCAGTTGCTGTTGCCAAATATTGTTTTGGATGTGCAGTGCGATTGTTATTGATCTCTTGTGCATGCGTCACCCGGAAACAAGAGATTGAGCTCGCAATGCCTGCAGCATTTTAAACGTGTACCGGGCAAATTTTTTTAACTTAAAAAAACACAAGCGGCTTTGCTTTCAGCATAGCAGGAAGCCAGCAGCTTCGCTTTTTCATTGAATGTTAGGAATCTAGGGTTTTTTAAAAATTCCAAAAACTAGAATTTCTGCACACAATGCGGCATTTCGAGCGTGTACCGAGCAAATTTTATAACCTAAAAAATATCAGCGGCTTCACTTTCAGCAAAGCGGAATACTCGTAGCTTCACTTATTCATTGAGAAACAAAACACACAGAATAACATACACAGTACTGAACCGATATTCAATCCGAAGAATTCCAAACGAAGTTTTATTCAAATTCGAATTTATCAACCGATCACATCAAAGAGTTGAACAAAATAGTCCAATCGAAACGAGTTGCAATATATCCTGATAAGCAAAACACCGATGAAAAGATCAATTTGTAGGCATGCACACTTTTAACTCATTAAAAACATCTAGACGCATCCAAAACAACTGTTCTCCCACCTCCGTTCTTGGCGGCACAGAGTTGGCGATCCTAAGAGGAAGGAAGTGTGTACCGTAAACTCCACATAAACCAAATTTGCTATCTTAGATAGATAATACCATGGAAAAATTGACATGAGACACAAAAATTTTTACCTTATAATGTACACTCAAACCTATAAGTTGAGCAAGAAATGATCTTGAAAATTTGGCTTTCACTAATTGGCGATATGAACTCCCCAATGAAGACTCATACAAACATTTACCAACAATTTTTCCAGCAAATTCATAATACTTCAGCTTTAAATGAGAAGGTCTTTTGTAAGAAGGACAAGGGTGTACCTGGAATTAAAAATAAGCTTTTACATAAATGCTACTTAAGGTATATGCAACAAAACATTTACAATAAAAATTCAATTTGAACCACATATTACTTTTAAACTACCTCCCCCCTTGTTCCATACCTACTATAAGAAATCCTAAATCAATTTTGAAACTAGTAAAACAAACAAGCATTTCTCAAATCTGAATCTTAGAAGGAAAAGAATTTTTAATTAAGAATTATGAATACACATTTTCTTGAAATAGTCAGGGATGAGATTGGCAAAAAAGCAAAAAGACTGAAATCATATGCGAGCAAAAAATTTGTACCATTATTTATACGCGAAGGATGTTTTAAGAAGTAAAACACCAAAACATGCAACATGATGAAAATATTGCGCTATAATAATTAATAACTTAATTATTTATAATTAAGTACGTATAAGAAAAACAATATTTAATTATTATTAACTATTACCAGAATTTTCTTTCAAAAATGGAAGATAGAAAGGTTTCTTTTCTTTGTGCAAAAGTGGAATTTTCGGAAGAAAAAGCAAATTTTTGCAGCGGGGGAAAAAAAACGGATTTTTTTTTTTTTAAAGGCGAAATTTCTCCAAAATAACAAAAAAGCGGAAGAATCTCATCCCAGAATAGTAAAAAGTTAGGCTAAAATGTTTGGTTTTGCACTTATGGTGCATAACCAAACATTTCTGAATAATGAGCTTTTTGTATTTAGCAATTTTTCTATTTTTCAAAGAAAAATCATTAGATCTAAATACATATTTTTTCACTAAGTCTAAAATAAAAGTTTACAAATAATAAAAAAAAAACACTTAAAACAATTTTAAAATCAAAATTCGTTTTCATAAAAAAAAAAAATTAACACTTGAGAAAAATCAATTTGTTATATATATAGTAAATTATATACATCAATTATCTATTTACCCAAACATGCATTATATTATACCTATCCATAATCATACATTCGAATTACAAAAGCAAATTTGACTGAAAGCTATTAGCATAAAAACTTATCAGAAATTGAAAAACACATGGATTTAGAAGGAACAACTTCTGGAATGAATTTGTGACAACAATTTCGACTGCAGTTGTTCTGAAATATATAAAACTTTTTATTGTAGCCTTGAAACAGTTTTTAAAATCAATGAAATATGACGAAAGATTAGATTTTAGAAGATAATTTGAAGAAGAAGATATTTTAGATGGCTCCATCCCAAGATTATTTTGAGTATATTACAAGCAAAATGGCACAGGCCACCTGTAGATGTCAACTCATTGTAAAAAGGACACCAAGAAGCAACTAAACAACTTCAAAACGGGGAATACAAAATATTAGAAATGAAATTTTGATAAGAAACTGCTGACTCTGGATTGAAGATTTACAAGTCTCCCCTGCCTTTGTTAGTAGAGAAATATTAGCAAGAAATTTCAAACAGACATCTAAGAAATCTACTTTTTAATATATCTACAGTGCATTCTCGATTATCCGGGTTGATCACCGGGAGGGATCGCACGGACAATAGAAAAACACGGATAATCCGAAAACTCCGTTTTTATTAAAGAAAAAATCAACATCAGTACAAAAATATAAAAATTACTTACATTTGAATGCTGTCTAACATCACACTTGGAATTTTCCTTTTAACATTTAATGCTTAAAATAAATCTGCAACGCGTCTTTGCTTCTGCTCTTTGTTCATCTCTTGTCGTATATCGACACATATTTTACGAGCCGCAGTAATGTCACCGTAATCAAATCCTCTTTGTCCCATGTAATCTAACAAAGTTTCCACAGATTGTAGAGCAGCAGAATGAGAAATTGTATTTCCCTCATTTTGTACATCTTCTGCATCAGTACGAGCTGATTCTCCATTATCAAGTTTTTGAAGGATTTCTAATTTTTGTTTAACATTTAAAACGTCTAGTTTTCGTTTCACACCACTCATTTTTGCCAGTAAAAAATTTCATGCTAATAACTGACAATAAACAAGACGCAAAAACTAAAGGAACACGAGTGAAAGCGAAAGAAGACGAAGAAGTTAAAGAATGACGTGTCGGAGAAGAAGCGTGTTCGTACGAGAATGAGCTAGCAGGAAGTGGACGATTCATTTCTCAGAAAATTAGGGGTTCAACCGGCAGAGATTGCACGTGGAGGAAAAAAGAAAAAATCTATTCTTTAGCCTCCGCCGTCATGGCTCACTAGTTTCGAAGAATGCATCTCTCGATCGAACATCAACATCGATTTTACATGCACGATAAGCGTTTCTCTTTAAATTTTTTTGCGAGTCCAGAGCGAGCACAGATAATAGAGAGTATACTGTACTAATAATAAAGAAGAATGTGTGCATCTGTGTGTGTTTCGGTCCTCTACAGGGCAGACTGCTGGCTCTAGAGCTACGAGATTTGGCACAAACAAACTTTGAAGGGTGGGAATGTGGACCTTGGAGCCCTTTTTTTGAAATCTTAATTAAAAGTTTAATTAATTAAAAATTAGGCGAAATTCAGGCGTTCCTTAATAACTTCCGAAAATATAACAGCTCAAAAATCACTTTTACACCATCTGGAAGTGGATAAAATTACTTTTCCAATGATATCAATTAAATTTACGTACAATCTTTCCTCGAATTTTAATAAATTTTTAAAAATATTTTTCAGCATAATTTACAATAACACATTTCATTGTTGCAATGCAACTCAAACCGTATTCATTGTTTAAACAAATATTTAATTACATATTTTTCTTTCATTGTTGTAATCTGAGATAGGATCATAATACAATTTGCTTTCATATTTTATTTCATCAAGATTTTTATGAAATCTGTAAACCAAGCTCTCCGAGATATTGCTTTGCTTACGTTAAGAAATATATCCATTAAGCTGAATGGTTATGGTTGCTATGCTTTCATTCTTTTCTCAGCATGTTTTAATGCAGCTAAGATGCCACTGGCCATAAAATGTGCTGCGTCATTTTAATGTTGAAATCAAATGCATATTTTACAAGAATAAGAAAGTGAAGATAGTGCCGACAACGTGGAATTAGTGGTTACTGGACATGGTCAGTTATTTGACTCCATTTAGGAACACTTATATAGATAATGAACAGAACTGTTCCAAGTTCACTAATAGAACATGGGTTAAATATCTGCCATAATCAGACGTTGTTAAGAGACCCATGAATATAAAACGATACAAGATTGAATTGAAATCATATTCCCAGGCGAACGAGCTGGTCTCCGAAGGCAGCTAGTATTAAACATGCATGCGAAAGCAAAACATAAAAAACAAGATTCTATAAGAACCATACTTACAAGACCTTGTTTGTCTGACTTAAAAGAATGAAAGAGTAAATTTTCAGGGTCAAATAAAGCTGAACAAACCAACTCAAACCATTCTCTCCTCAAACCACCCCAATCGATACCTAAAATGAAAACCCAATCAATTAATGCGGAATTATAATCAAGATATAATGCAGGCTTCAGAAAAACATTGGAAATTTAATTTTTTTTATAACAAAGTAAAATTCATACCAGTTAAACACTTCTGGAATGTTTTAGAAAGAATAAAATCATTTTGCTCAGAAAAGTTTTAAACCACTCTTGATTTAACCCCTTAACAAGCTGGCCCGAGCTAGCCTCGCAGATTGAATTATGTCATTTTTCACCTTATAAGCTAAAAGTAAGTCATTCGTAGACGTTATAACTCGATACAAAAATGACCAGTAATCCATTAAGATCTCAAGTGGACATGTATTTGAATAAATACAACACCACATCCCCAAAACAGAAGACATCTAATTAGATAGTAAAAAAAAACCCAAGCTGTGAACCCTTTCGAGTCCATCGGTTTCGCAGTGAAACCACACATCGAGCATTTTTTTACTGCACATGGGCGAAACACAGTGAAATTTTTCTTTCATAACTTAAGAGCCAGATATATAGGCCAACTTATATAAAAATTCCAGTTCAATACTGTTAGTATTCACAAAGATATCGCAAAATTGCTTTTGATCTCTAAGAGAAACAAAATGATGAGGGTTCTCGCACAAACCGATATTTTTTAAACCCGAGTCTTCGAAAGAAATATTGAATGTTATGAACATTGAATAACTTGAATGCTCACGTATGCTTATAAATTAAATACATAATTTAAATTGCATTTCGATGATGACTTATTCAGAGGGAAAATAACCCGTTACCATTCATTGGTTTCACTGCGAAACCACAAATTTCTTGAAAATAAAAAATGCCAAATTCTTTTCCTCCACATATTCATGATCAGCTACATGTCTAATACTCATGTTTGAAATAAATTTAGCAATTTTTAAAACGAAACATGTATTGAAGTTGAAAGGATTAAGGGATTAACTATCTAGCATTCTTAACCCCTTAACTGCCGACGAGATCTCGCACAATTCGCTCCCCAATGCCACTTGATCCTACATGGTACAACTTTTTTGTCGTCCTTACCGTTGCATCTCTCTCCCATATTCGAGACATGGGCACATCCCAGGCAAATGGTTCTGAATCTCTTTTCCCCCCCCTTCGATACCCCTCGATTAATCCTTTTTTAGTACCCCTTACTTTCATATCCCTCCCCCTCCAACCATCCCCAGCGCAAAGCATCATATTCCGACGTTTCTGATCCTGAAGACGACGGAAAATAGTCATCTAAATCACTGTCAGACATTTTCGTGAAAAGATCTTCTATTTCGCACAATAAACGAAAACGGAAGCAAAAGAAGAATAAAAAAAGCACGACCTACTCGAACAGAAACAGAAGCAAAAACTGCACAGCTGTGACTTTCACCGTTTCAGAAACATCCCCTTTACCAATACCCTACCCTCTTCTCTGAAATAAGAAAATCCGTTTCAAACATTGTCAAGGTCATTTTATGGCATTCCAAGGCCGAGGGAGCAGTTTTCTTTATAGCAGCGCAATGCAAAGGATCGTACTTCGGAAAGGCGTATATATACGCCGGCGGCAGTTGACGCGTCGGTTGAGTGAGGCGTATATATACGCCGGCGGCAGTTAAGGGGTTAATAGTTTTTTGGATACTTATATCCTCACAACTACTGAATAATCATAATGATCATAGACTCAGGGGTATGGGATACATACACTACTAATTTATCTACTTTATTATGAATAGATACTTTTCGATTCGAACTAATAACTAGAAAAATACACCATTAAATGCTTATTAACGAGAAACTAGTTATGTTTAACACAATAGGAGAGCTTACCTTCTTCTCCAATAAAAGTTATTTCAAAATTCTTGCACCAATCGCTGACACCGAAACTTTTCGTTTCTTTAAAAGACTAGGGATAAAAGAAACAGATACAATACAAAATTTCTAATGCATCAAATAATAAACATTGCAAATGTAATAAGACGGGAAAAATACCGATTCTAGAAGAGATTCTCTTGTCACTTTAATAAAAATTTTATCATGGAAATGCTTCTGATGATATTTTCTAACTTCATGTTGAAAAAAGTCTTGTTTATCTTTAAATGTCTCTGACCCTCCTGTAAATTGGACGGAAAACAATTAACAGAAAGCAACATATACAAGTTTAAACTACTTAAAGTTCACACAAAATGAATAAACAGAACAAAAATTAATAAAATGAAGAAAACAAAATCCCAATCAGAAGTTAATGTTATTCCTAAATGTAAGAGAATTACTATATAACTAGAAAATCACCCGTCATGCAAATTGCCTCTTCATTCGAGAGATTTCCCATCAAATTTGACGTGTTTAAATAGATATATATGCGAGATAAATGTTTAACATTGATTGAAAACAAAATAAACATATGTTTCATGACAGGAAATATTTTTTTATTATTTACATATTTCTTCATTCAAAAAATCTCTTGGTGAACAACATTCCGTGTGAAGTATTTTTCATTGTTTAACAATTTTCCTTGTACTTCAGATGTCTTTGTGTAAATTTTAACGCTGTCGAGAAATATTGTCAAATTGTATCATCACAATTGCAATAAATAATCAGATGCATCGTGGCGTCCAAACTGCATCACGCGCATGATATACCACTGACGTAATTTACTACTTTCTATTAAAAAACGGAAATTAATTCGAAATATATGATTCATATAATTTAAATTTTCTCGGGAACTATTGATCATAGCGCAATAAATTTTATATCAATCGATAGCAAATTTTATTTCACCATTTTAGAGCTATTAAATTTGAAATTAGACCGACAATTACTCTTTTAAATTTAAAATTACTGAAATTTAGGTGCTCTAACAATGAAATAATGCTGTTTAATGTCTCGCAGTGCTATGGCGCGAATTTTATTGTTGGTGACGTCAGAGCGTTACCGGATCAGTGCGAGACAGATTTCGGATATTATATTAGTATTACTATATAATGAGTAAAATTTCATAAAAATGCAATGATTTTCAAATTTTTTGAAATAGTTACTATAATAGTTTTTATTTATTTCAAATCACTATAAAAAATCAATTTTAAAAAAGCTAAGATTTTAAGGTATTTGATTGATTATAATCCTAAAACATTAAAAAGAGGAAACGTCTCCAATAAAATTTCGATTTCAATAGGGGCAGATACGATATAGAAATAATCTAAAAGATAAAGTTAAGTTAACTGTCAAAACAATAAGGGGAAAAAATACTTCATTACCTATGTTTTTTAGTAAGAACTGTGTGAAAGTTGCTGCAATGATGTTTCTATCTTGACTAATAAGCTCAACTTCTTGCTGGCAACCATCATCAATTACAAGAATAGGATCTCCTTGCAAAATATTTCTGCTACTTTGAAATTTAAACTAGAAATACAAGAATTTTTCACAGTGAGATAAAAAATACGTTAAATATAACAGCAGAAATATATATAAGAGTTTTTATAACTCAAGCAATGGTAGTGATATAATGGTATATATATATATATAACAAATAAGAAAGAAACATAGCAGAATTGTAAAAGCAACATATACAACAAAAACATTCATAAAAGAAAATGTAAAGAAAAAAATCTGCGGTAAGAAAAAGCCGAGAGTTCTTAAAGAGAGAAAATAAACAAAAGTGGAATATATATATATATAAGGGGGAGATAAAATAATATAGAAAAATATAACACAAACACAACGAATGCGCAATAATGCTGCAATTCAAGAAGGTTTGTGGAAAATATATCAATGTCATGAAAGTCAAAAAATGTTGAAATAAAATGGAGAGACTGTAGTAAATCGGTAAAAGCGTATAGATGCTCATCAGGGTAAGTAAAATCTATACGGACCGTTAAAAAATTAGTGAAATCATAATGTTTTCTGCGCACAGTGCTGGCATAAGGCTAAAAACACTGTCCTTTACCCCGAACATTATGATAAACCAGAAATTTGAATGAAATACAAATAAAAGATACAGTCTCTCCATTTTATTTCAACATTTTTTGACTTTCATGACATTGATATATATATATATATTTGATCTGTGTATGTTTCCAAGACAGTTTCAACTATTCCTATCACTAAATTACGATTAGATATGTATATTTTTAATTCTGGAAACAACCTTGGTTTCATAGAATCTAAAGTTAGCATTTCAACATAACATTTTCACAAAAAAGGCAACTAATTCAAAATCGGGAGCAAGTTGATCATTAGGTGTCTTAGAACAGCTTGATCTTATTAAATGGTAATTTAAAAATTATATAAAAAAAGTTTATAAAATGATATTTTGATACAGTATCTCAGAAACAAAGAGAATAAATATGGAGTGAAATTCTAACCAGGCACTCAATTTCTAAACAAATTGAAATAACTGGCAAAAAATTGAATATGAAGTACAAAACACTCATTGAACTTAAAAATGCTTTTGACACTTATTAAATAAAAAAAGCAACAACCTTTCTTCTCTTAACATGGTATTAAAGAAAATAAGACAAATTATGTTTTCAAGCAGTCAACAAAGTATCTCTACTAATAATAAAAGAGAAAGTCTGTGTGAGTGTGTCTGTTGGTGGGCTACAGAACAGATCGTTGAACTTAGAGCTACCAAATTTGGTACAGGTACACTTTTTGTAGGGTGGGAATGTGCACCTCAAAGCCATTTTATTTAATTTTTTATTCAAATTTTAATTATTTAAAAATTAAGCAAATTTTCAACATTTTCTGCCATATTTTCGTGAATAACTCCCGAAAGAACTACTGCATGAAAATGATTATTATACCACTTTAAAGTACAAACAATCATCTTTCCGATGATATTAGTATGAGTACTGTGCGATAATTACTTCTAATTTTACAAGGTTTTAAATGGTAATTAACTGCAGTCAAGGTCGCTCAAGGAGACCGTTTCTCTTTTCGACCAACGGTAGGGCGGGAGGACGCCGATATGCGGTCATTTGTCAACAATGAAAGGGCAGCCATTGTTGGTCATTTGCGGTTAGAAGGAAAGGATTTAAAAAAGCTCATCTCACAATCAATAGGAAAATAGCGGTTGAAGCAACATTAATTAAGTATAAAACCTATTAAAGATAAAGGTGATATTTTAAATTCATTACAATTGATTAATTTCCGTCCAAATTTTTTTGTATACTTCTTGCATAATGCAGAAAAAAGTATTCAAATATAATTACTTTCTAAATGAGTGACTAAAATGTTGACACAAAATGCAGATCAATACTTTTTAGACGTCATCGGTAATGCAGTTTGCAATATGATTAAGAGAGCTGTTTTTTTTTATATAGGGAATAAGAAAGTAATGTCGGATATGAAAAGAACGCGGGTTAAATGTCTATCGTAATTTGAAGTTAAAAATTACTTTGTTACGGGAACCAGAACTATAAAATTATGCACAAGAGATTTATTTGAAATTATAATTCCCGGCGAACAAGCTGGTCGCCGAAGGAGGCTAGTATATAATAAAGGCTTCATTTCTACATACAAAAGTCATTTATCACTTTTGTCATATGATGATAAAAACAATAAATGTTACAACATATATGAATCTTTAAAAAGATGGATGTAAATAAAGAAAATACCTTGGTAGATGGACATAAACGAAAAGTGATGAGGTGTTTGGGAAAAAATTTCCACATGTATTCTTTCAATGTAAGTTGCTGAAAATACAAATATATAAAGAGATTTAAATATGCAGGATTACTTAAAACACCAAAATCAGATTCACAACTTATTAACGATTCTAGGTTTTTATAAATAAACAATTCTTATTTTCTCTTTTTGTATGGACTGTTAACATTGCTTTAAATCTTAGATGCACCTTTAACTCAAGGGCTTATTCATTATGGTAAAAGGATAAATTCAGTATTCATGTGAATAAATGATTATCAAATAGAAAAATATTTAAAAAAAACAGCAGCACACTTTTTAGTAATAAATTACACACTAATTACACCTAAATAATATAAAAAAGCAACAAACATCACATCTAGTACAGATATATCCTCTATTTACAATTTCATGAGAGCATGACAAAATCTGAAGAAAACGAGCTACGAACATTATTAATTTGAAACAGTGAAATTGAAAATTATTTTCAGTTAATTCACTGATTTGAACTGAGTTAGTGAATGCAATAATTAACATGCATAAATTGTTACCTTTGGTGATATGTAGCAGTATACTTTCTTAGACTTCTGATATCTTTCTCCATTTAAAGCTAATAATTTGACTTCATAACATTTGTTCTTTTTAGCAACATTTTTCTGCACCATGAATGATTCTTCTTCTAAAAATAAGAGTCAAAACTAATATTAATATTTTCAATCTGAAAATCACTAGAGATCAATAATTTTAAAGCCCCCCCTTGAGACTAGTTAATACATGCTTAAATGCATATGATTAATAAATTAATAAAGTAAAATCAGCTTTATTTTTATTTTAACAACATGAACTAACAATAAGTATAAAACTGTGCTGTACAAGTTATTAAAAATTCATGAAAGGCATTATACAAAAGCTCACGACTCTGAAAAAGTTAATTTTGTCAATATTTTATTTATATATAGAATTAGGAAAATAGCATTAATTAAATAACAATATTGCTTTCGTAGTTCTTCTGTTCGTAAATCACTGAACACAAGTAATTTGAAATAATGAATTTAAGAATGATATTTATTAAGTTAAACATTTATTAGCAACTAGAAAATCACTCGTCATGGTATGACGGGTGCAAATTGTCTCTTCATTCGAGAGATTTCCCGTCAAACCTGATGTGTTTAAATGGATATATATGCGAGAGAAATGTTTAACATTGATTGAAAACAAATAAAACAAACACACGTTATATAACAGGAAATATTTTTTTAATTTACATATTACTTTATTCAAAAAACCTCTTGGTAAACAACATTCCGTGTGAAGTATTTTTCGTTGTTTAACAATTTTATTATAATTCGATAACCGTGAAATTCTCAGCTTGTCAAGCATAAGTCAAAATTCCAAAGGAATTCTTTTTCGAAATTCTAATAAAAAAAAAGCACTTCTCTGCTTGCCAAAAAATATTATCAAATTCTATCATCACGATTGCAATAAATAATCAGATGCATCGTGGCGTCCAAACTATATCACGCGCATGATATACCACTGACGTAACTTACTACTTTCTATTAAAAAAATGAAATTAATTCGAAATATATGATTAACATAATTTAAAATTTCTCGGGAACTATTGATCATAGCGAGATAAATTTTATATCAATGGATAGAAAATTTTATTTCACTATTTTAGAGCTATTAAATTTGAAATGAGAATGACAATTACTCTTTTAGATTTTAAATGACCGAAACTTAGATTCTCTAACAATGAAATAATGCTGTTTAACGTCTCCCAGTGCTATAGTGCGAGTTTTATTGCCGGTGACATCAGAGTGTTACCGAGAGATCTGGGCTATTATATTAGTAATTAACCATTTGTGTTAAACAGCGATACGTGTTCACAACAAACACTTAACACTGCATCACATTCAGAGAAACATCACATGTTCTAATTAATTTTTGTAGAAATAGAATATTCAACATCTCTGAAAATACATACGGTTCAATATGATAACGTGGAAGTCTCCATTCTGTATCGTTTGCCCCTTGTATGAGACAGTAGCTCGATAACAACCTTCTCTCGGAAACTTCAGTACAAGAACTAAGCGTGATATTAATGAGTAACACTCCCAGCGGAATGAATCTGGTATGGGTCGTCCTGAATTTACCTAACAAAAGAAAACCTCAAATTTACCAGCAATATAAGCCTATCAATGACTCTAATATTTCAATTTCATTCTGGTTTGTTGTCTGTAGTTACAACTGGAAAGGAATGAGTTTATAAACATTATTCTATATTTACAAAAGGTTAGTTGTTGAACACTTCGAAATATATAGGTAATGACAAAATCAGACATGACACAGGCTTGGAACAAAAAAAGCTGAACTTCATAAATATGGTATTGTGTCAAACGTAAACACTGAGAAGTAAAATAAGTATTATTAATTGAACAATAAATGAATAAATTTAAACAAAAAGTGCTTGAGATATTAAAAATATTGTAGAATTATTATTTAAAAGAAAGTTAATGGATGAAAAATGAATTCACAGAAAGTTTTGTTAAAATAAAAACTACGGTAAAAATTATCTCACTAAAAAATATGGCCTTGTAAAAACTTTTTTAATTATACATAATTATTAAAACTTCTGTTTCTCATTTTTTGAGCTAACAGTTCATGCTTTCTTTTATGCTTCAGTCTGTTATTTTCCTCCATTTTCTAAATTTTTTTTTCTTTCTTTGATTGGGGGTTTTTCTCTATTTTTTTCTCACTATCAAATTCCTCTTAGTACCATTTGCCTGATGACCTAAAATTTTTGCACATGTTACTTACTATCAATAGCATCACGTAAAAAATCTTTTTTCTAAAATATTCAACAGCAGACTGCTCTTTGCTCATCATTTTGTATTTAACACTCTAAATTGAAGAATATGTTTCAATATACATTCTTCCTGATCTTTTATCTATCAAATCTGACATTATTTTGAATGCAGTTTTTGTTTGTGTGCTTTTCATGTCTTTTGTGTGCGCACTATCTCCCCCCAAATGCATTACCAAAAATTTTAATGCAGATTTACATCGATCCCAAGAATGACAAAATTCGATGCCGAAAACGCTGAAATCCGTGTTGTCCAAATGTGTCACGTCTGTGTTGATAGACAAACGTTAGGGAACGAAAACTAACAAAAATGAAATCGAAATAACTAACAAAAACGAAGAAAAAAATGTTAAAAAGAACGCAAAAATAAATTGGCTTCAGCGATCTTTTTTTCTCACGACATTCGGATCGGAAGAAATTCGTGGATGATTTTCTTTCACCCAATCAAAATTCGGAATGAATTGTGATTGGATGAAATGAAAGACGGTTGGGCGAAATGAGAAAGAAAAGAATACAACCTTTTGAGGCATTCCTCCCAAAGCTAAACTTTGACCCCAAAGCGCGGCAAAACGCCGATACATAACTTTCGGCAGGATTATGCAATATCTTATGAATTCAAAACTCTTTCGCCTTAGAGCCATAAGCAAAATTTTCACATGGCGCATAACTTTTGTTTGCATGAGCACCCCCCCCAACACATTAAAAAAAAATTTTAATGCAGATTTGCATCAAATCCCAAAAATGATTAAATTGGATGCCGAAAAAGCGGAAATTCGCGTTTCCACGGAAATGTGTCATGTCTGCAAAATGTACACTTATATCAGGAAAGGCTTTAAAAAAAATATTTTTTAACCTCATTTAAACAAAATAGCAGAAAATAAAAGAACACACAATAAAAGGATGCTTACAATTTAAATGGGTTGTGGCTCAAACAAATTTAAACATCACTTACGAAGGTGTTATATTTCGAGATGTTCTTTCTTACAGTCAACGATTTAAGAAAATTAACTAGAAAACAAACAACAAGGCACCAATCATTTTACACCCATGAAGAAAAATAAATATGATACAATAAATCAGGAATTTTTTTTATAGAGATTATGAGAATTATTCAGGATTTGGTTAGCGTAATTTTTTAAAAAAATCAATTTTTATCTATTTAATACTCCAATAGGCAAATATATAAAACATATGCAGTAAATCACCGTTTATACGTCTTTCAAGGGACTGACGTAAAAAAAAAGGAAAAATGAAAAGATGCATAATCGAAATTTTACTAAACTTTGATTATTACAAATTTAATGCCAGTAATGCAAATTCATTTAAAAATATTAATTTTTAAGTTTTTTTAAGATAGTATAAGTATAATACTACATAATATGGAAATCAATAATTAAATTTTTAAATTAAAGATTTATCATAAAAGTGAGAAAAATCATACCTTTATTGCATATCTTGAGTACTAATTATACATATAATTTATGTGCATGAAGGTAGGCATTTAATTAAGAAAATCTTTAACCATCATCTGACGTGCTGAGTGTCTATGAGTATTTAGTACATTATTATGAATCGAATTAAGATCATTGAAAGATTTTTCACTATTCTTTTGACAAAAGAAATAGGTTATAAGATTTTCAACATAGTCCAGTGCGTCTTTAAAGAGAGGTGGAATAACTTTTTCATTAAATTAACACCAGACAATTTCTTTTCTATTAATTTATCAATTGCGAATAATTTCGAAGTCACGATATCTTTATCACAGTTTCACATACTAGATACTAGAAAAGAGGAAATGTCCCTATTTTAGAACAGGGGAAAACGACGCATAACCAAAGCTTTGCTTCATATAAACAAAGTACTTTATCATTACAATGAATTGGGACTGTGATGAAATGATGTATAAATGTAAACGATGTAACTGAGAAACATATACTGTATTAGGTATTTAAAAGCTACACAAAACAAAATTTTTGAAGTGGACTGATACACCACACGAAATGTTCTATATCAGATCTTTAACTCAACTAAATGGTAAAAACGCATTTAAGATTCAAAATTGTCAGCAAGATTCAACTAAATCAAATTTTTTTGAGGGAAAAAAAGAATAGAGAATTATCATTAAAAACTTTTGAACTCCACATTAAAAAATCAATTATAGCTAGTATAACTAAATTCAATAATGAATGGGAAAAAAATAACATTTATTAAATCAAAAATATAAATGCAGAACAGTTGAAAATAACAATTGAACATACTCAACAAAAACCCTGTTGTTTGAAATGCAAATATGAATAGTTTTTAAACCATACTAGAACCCCAGACAGTACATGTATATATTTTTGGCTCAAATATATATTCAATTACTTTTCATTCTCACAGATTAATCCCACTGTGAATATTTTATCCTTCCAAAGTAAAAAACTTTCCTTCTGGAAAGAGGTTAAAAAAAGTTACCCTCCCCCT